>JAPYYZ010012586.1:0-12906 GCA_030522705.1 Eretmocerus eremicus | reverse complement strand
CAAAAAAAAAAAAAAAAATTTCCGGAATTTGTGCAACTATCGTGAAGCATAGTTCCCTTTGATACAATTAGTCAAGTTGGAATTTGTGCTTTGGCACCCGCGCACTCAATAAAAAAGATTGAATTCGTTATACTTAAAAATCCAAGGGAAGTTTTTTCAGCCGACTTATCGAAGAGCGCGAGAAGCGTATCGCTTGAAGTTTTCCCATTTCTGTAGGAAATAAATTCTCGCAATACTGCTCGAGTCTTTGGTGACTTTTTGACAACGAAGGGTAATATAACAACAGGTACAATGCATTATTCCCAAAAGTTTATGTCCGTGTTACTGTATAGCCACTAATCACTCGAATCTTTCAGGAACACCCATAGAAAAGTCCAGCATGCAAGTTTTTTATTCAACGTAAATTTTGATAAGAACAGTACAAAATCACCGATGTGATTTCAAAGGATCAAAAATCTTCTCCACCGAAACATCTGATAAAAGAGAATCAAACAGGTTGGAATCACATTGCAATTATAAAAAAATTATGCGACCACCTGGGAGCGGTCTGCATCTAATAGAAGTCCGTCGCGACAATCGCGCGCAAGTAGTAAGGGTACGGGCTATGGTCAGACACAATCAATTCACGATCAATTTGCTAAGGGACTCAGCATAGCTGCAGACACCCAAACAAATCATCACTCCTCACGAACCCTGAATCAGCAACAAACCAACACTACCAGAGTGTTTACTCCACTGGGTTGCACGGGCAAACAAGTGCATTGCTCCCGACCGACCAGTGAAGTCATCAACTCGGCAGCTTATTTTTTTCGGCCCGCGCCGTCCATCCCGCTCGCAAGCTCCAACCGGGCAACGCTCTCGGCTTTTTGCACGGAAAATTTACGGCGCGCATCGCACATCCCACGGCTCTCCGATCTCGCTTGAATAACGCTACGCGCGCAGGCAGCAGCTTCGTCGCGTGCATCAGGGAAATGAGTTGCGAGGGTAGCAAAGTTACCGCGCGATTCGCTGCTGCAGCCCGACCAAGATTGATTAATAGCCCTAGCGAGATATAGTTCACCGAGACTTGGCCCTCGCTTGATGTGCGTGATTGTAGGCTGGTCTATCTTCCGAGCGTTTGCCTTGCATAGCTGCGATTCGAGGCTCGAGCCGCGACTTGATTATCGCTGCGACAACTTCTCCGTCTGATGCTCCAGTTTGTCTCTGTTAGCGTTTCGAGGGGCGTTTACGTGGTAGATGCTGATTGATGCTCTGAAATTTGTATACCGAGCGTTTGCTGCATTGATAGAGGAGAGGTGTTCTTGTGGAAATTTTGGAGGATAAGAGTGGCAAGGATGGATAAAATATAATGTCGCGATTGCTACTACTCAATATCGCTGGGGTGCCACTTTGGCTTCCGTTCAAGTACGTCTTGTAGCTTGTGCTTCTGTCGATAGTCCTTTGATCCTGATGGAGATAGTATCTCATTCGCCTGGCCGGTAATTCAATAATCTTTGAGCGACTTGAGCCTCTCGAGGAAGAGTTTGAGCGTAGCCAGCTCGAATTTCAATGTCTGATCAATCGATTGCCCTATCGGATCTTTGCAAAATGCATTAGCGCTGACTAACTTGAATGTCCCCCAAATTGCTAGTAGAAAATTACGAAAGTAACTTGGAGCGAGTGAATTTTAGGTGAGGAGCAGATCCAGAATGACAATGTAATCATGATTACTAATAGATTACGGAGATTATCAAGTTATTATGTTCTTGAAGTTTTGATACGCATTTGTTCGAGTCTATTTGCTCAGACTTTCCGAAACATATTTGATATTTGGGATTCATGAGATTCTGCGGCTCCACGTAGTAGCTATCCCAACTCATGCGCAATGAATAAATATCATTTTCATCTGTTTATGCAAACAGGAGTCGAATTGCCGCGTCAGGAAGAGCGGGGTAGCCCGAGCGAGTATTATGTACACGTAGATAACTTTGAGGGAAATATTTAGTTTTGATATAACTTCACCCGGCGGAGAAACAGCTCGGTAGCGCTATGATAATAATAAACACCATCGGATAATGCACAGAAATTTGAACTTTGAGTTTTTGATGAAAGAAAGATCAGCGTAGATATGTCGATGGATTGAACAATCAGCATATAGGGTTAACATTTCAAAATGTGTAGAAATTAATCGAGTGATCCAGCTGGTACTTTTATCAGCCAAATTCCCACTAGATCATTCAATTTTTGTCCGGAAAAATTCGCAATGAAGGATTTCTCGTGAGCCGGAAAATTCTAAAATTGTCCTCCAAACGTGCGAATCCCCCTAGAGCATGTCGTATATCAATAAACAACCACAAAAACAGCGCGCAAGCGGTACACAAGTCTTTTCAACCCTGCGCGCAACACCAAAGAACCAGAACATCTTCGCAAACGCATCGTCAAGGACTCATCCAACAGACGGTATACCAAGGTGCCCTCGAAGCTCCGAACCCGAACCCGCAGCCCTGACTCGCGAAGCGTCAAGTGCAGTATCGAGCACGTAACCGAGCGTGTATTACAGCCTAACCCGTCCCTGCTCGGGCGGATATCGATGGGGGCTCGAATGGGCCGAGGCGTGACCCAAAGGAAGCTCGTTTGCCGAGCCACTTCTATATACATATATCCGTCTCGCTCCTCACCGAGCTTGCGAAGAGACGGAGCTTTGACTACGGCCCGGAAGCCCAGGCGTCATTGTCGGCCACAGACCGCGTAAGCTCGATTGGCTGGGCTACTATTCGATATTAGCGCCTTGACTGTCAGCTACTCCAACTCCCCGATGCCTATAATTCGACGAGTGCGGCTTGGAGCCGTCTCGTTGGGTTCGAGCGATAATTGCGCGGAGCTTTGGTGCCCGCAAGCTCCGATGCGACCCTCGGCTGTCGATGAGAGCTGCGGGATAGAGTAGGGTTGGAAGAGCTTGAGACACAGGGTCAATATTGAGCCAGCATCGTAACGTAGCTGTGTTCTAAGCTTGTGGCTGTTTGCTTTGGAGAACTGTTTGCTTGGTTTTCGAATTATTTCGCGTCGAGTGCCTAGCATGAAAAATTCATGCAACTTTTGGATAGTTTCTCGTGGACTCTGTCGGTCCGACACTTGCTCGCTTGCAATTGGGGCCGTTTTGATATTTAAGAGCTTACGGGGCCGTTTAGATAGCCGGTGATTCATCTGGGAATCGTCGTTTTTGAGCTCATGCGACCCCTTCGAATTTACTGTGCATCGATGAAATTCCGGGATTCATTCTCACAAACAATCTGATCAATGAGAAATTTGTTTCATGTGCGCTCAATAATCTGCCAGCCTGCTAGAGACCGGCAAAGTTAAATTATCGAAGAGTTCTCTGAAAAATTGTCGTATTCGAGATTATCCTACTCCTCCAAAATTATTGTGCATCAATGATGTTTTGGAGATCCATACTCCCAAACAGTCCGAACAATGAGATATTTCTCTCATGTACGCACAAAAATCCGAATCCCACCTAGAGATTTCCAAATTCAAATAATTGTCGATTCCTCTGGAAACCGTCATTTTTCAAGTTATGTAAACTGATCAAATTGTTGTGCATGAACGTAGTCTCCATCCGTGACTCTCCCTATCTTGGCTAACTGCTACAAATCAACCCTTATAAAGTAAAATCATTTCCATATCAGATACGCTTTCTCGGATTCAAGTGAATGTCAGTGCCACGTACAATCTCATAATTGAGGATATGTGTCTCTCGCAGTTCGATGATGTACCATAACCTCCAAGTTCAGCACACCTTCACATTCTATCCATATTTATTCACTTTTCCAAGTTTCGGTTGAGCGTTGGAACGTAATGAGCCTCCAAAGTCTCGGCTTCCCACTCGACCCCCATCCCCGACTGGTTGAAGGCCAAGCCCAGGCACCAATTTCAGTTTCATCCTTCTATTAATATTCTCTCACCAGTTGTGACTGATGGTCGAATAGTACATTACTTCCTCGGGCGCGTCAGCCTATTCCGGGCGATAGGACAATTTATTCCCCGAACAAAGTGAGGGAAATAACTTCTCCGCGCTCGAAATGGCCATACGAGTACAAGAGAATAATGATTCTTCATCGTGAGGTTCCTGTTGGGAGATGATACACATGTTAAATTCTGTGGAAATAAAGTTTTCCGAATTCCACCACTGCGGCGCTACCAGTATCAAAGGCGTGTTAGATCAGCGTGGAAATCAATAGTTCGTCTCTTTTGCCGCAAGAGGCGGGACAATCAATGTCATCTCCCAATATCCAACAGTATTTAGCGCCACTAGGGAGTGAAAAAGATGCACCCACTCTCGAGGTGTGATTATCACTCATTACTTCCATCTCGCGATATGCTATTTTTCATCCCACTGATGGAGAGGCGGGAAAGTACGCCTCATACCAATTCGGCGAAAAATTCTAAATACTTCAACGGTATAAAAACGTCACTTTCACTCACAAAAATTTAAAAAGCATCTTCACGCGGCGCGCGAGGAATTTGCGTGGTACCTTCACGCAAACGACTTCAAATATGATTTTTTATCACGCGGGCTTGGAATGAGCCCAATACCGCCAGGGCGTAGGCATGCGAAATGTTGCTTATTGCGAATCATTACCGACTGAGGTGACGTTATTAAAAATAACGCTACGCCAACCCTTAGTAACGTTGCGCAATGAAGAATTTCGTAACATTCCTATGGGAGATTCCTCGCCCTTGTGATAGAATGTATAGTGTGCAACGCGTGAGGTTGAGTTGCCGAAGAAGCCACCGCAGCCTAATGGATAAGGTCCTCGCCTTCAACGCAGAAGGCCAGGGTTCGATTCTCGGCCGGCACCAATGTGGATTTTTATAAAGGCCTTCTTGGTGGTTTCGGTGGTTCGGAACCCACTTAAAACTGTAGGTCCCGCAGGATAACCTCAAAAAGAGGTTGAGAATGCGTTAATGAGAAAAAAAAAAAAAAAGTTGTCGATTGGGCACCCGGGCTTCGCATGGCGCTCGTGCGCAATCGGCAACTATTCCTTACTCGTTACACAATGACTATTACGTAATGTGTGGTTCACTTTACTCGCACACATTTCCAGAATTACGACACGCAACACCCTCGTGCGTCTAAATTTTTGCACTCGTGCATTAATTTGACGTTTGGCCATCATTGCATGACAGGTTGGATTATGAACCTAAGGCAAGAGGTGGAAACGTAGAATACTCTGAATCATGAGCCACAAAACAATATAATGATCGCTATACATATATCTCATGTATCTAGATTTCTGCCACATGGCGAATAAAAAAAGTATCTATACTCATGTCTACCCCTCCACTTTGTTTATTCGAGTCGCAATATCGTGGGCTTGGCCAGCGGGGTAGCATCTGGCTGGATCGTGCCCGATCATCGGCGCGTTTTGCATATCAATCGGGTTCCGCTGTTGCGCCTCGCAACTTCTTCGAGGACCTCCAACTTGCCACGTCCCTCTCCACCCACATATCCGCATCCGCAAGCTCTAAGCGCTCTCCAAACTACATCATTCATTTCTCCTCGATATACTCCATCCACTCCATATACCTGAAAGCTCATCCGGATACTTAAATCCAGTTGAACGAGGTAATTGCTCGGCACTCGATTCGTAGTGAGCGGAAATGAGCGAGTTGCATTCGCGGCTGTAAAACAAGCTGAAAAGACGAGCGATGGATGGGGCTGCGGATGGCCAAGACTCGTAAAAGCGCGAAGAGCTTTTTTTCCTTGCTTCCTCTCTGTTTTTCACTATGAGAAAATTGCTGCAGAAGAGCGAGACTCGTAAACTGTCGTGAATAATAAAGGAGAGCCGAAGGGCTCGTTTGGTGCTGCGCTACGAGGAGAGAGACACGGCGTGGACGTCTGGGAGATGGAAGAGCTTGTTGGATTTTATGTTCTCGTGTTGTGGCTCGGGAGGTTTGGAGAATATTCATGAAAATATCAGAGATACAGATAAGAATGATCGAATCCGGGATGGTACACGGGACCAAAAATCCTACAAACACTCGCGGAAGGCTAATTCGTAGTCCGAGAAAACCAATCGACTCGGTACCTTTGTCTATTATCCTGAGCATAACGAAACTCCCTTTTGCTCCCGGATATAAGGGCAACTGAAAGACAAATGAGAGTGGTAGATTCAAGTTCTACAATATCAATGTTGATGAGAAGCTTCCATGATTTTTGATCGTCTGAACTGGAAAAATGCCATTTCCCGCACAATTCTTCGATGTTCTCTCCCAGACTAGACGATTAGAAAATATATCTTTCGGTACTCGAGCGAGGTGCTTTCCGCATCTTCGGGACAATTTAGTCTCTCGCCTTCGGCTCGAGCCAGAAAATATTATTACCGACTGAGGTGACGTTATTAAAAATAACGCCACGCCAGCCCTTGGCAACGTTGCGCAATGAAGAGTATCGTAACGTTGCTATGGGAGATTCCTCGCCCTGGTGATAAAAAGTATCGTGCGGAACGCGTGAGGTTAAGTTGCCGATCGGACACTCGGGCTTCGCATGGCGCTCTCGCTGCGCTCGAGCGCCTACGCGCCCTCGTGCGCAATCGGCAACTGTTCCTCACTCGTTACACAATGTACTATTCCCGCCCTTGTATCGAAGTATAATATTTCGTTGAAAATATTGGATCATTCATTCTCGTCAAATATCACGAGTAGAACGATTGTGAAGCATACAATCCCTAGTAGAAATGCTGTAACATGTTAGCGAAAAATGAATACTTTTTGGCCATTTTATGGCCACAGACCAAAAATTGGCTAATTTTTGGCTCACTCTCAGCGAACATGTGACGGCGTTTCTACCAGGGATGGAGCTCAGTATATACTTTCAATAGAAAACTAGCAATACAAAATTTCTGTTTGTAAGTGGTGGACCTTGAAGCAAGTTCAAATTCATAATTTGATCTCTTGACACATTTCTCAATTCCTGTCAACTGCCAACGCGAGAATTCGTCATTCTCTTATTCCAGATACTTCTGAAGAAAAACTGTTCATTTCTGCAATTTATACAAACTAAGATTCTGGCTATAATTTACTGTGGAACATTTGACATATAACGTAAGAGGTAGGTGTACCCTTCAAGGCCCGGGTACTCTTTAAGGATCGCCCCCAAAATCTCAGATCTGAGTCCGCTACATCCGTGATATGCATTTTCTCATCTCTTTTCGAGATTATTTTGCGGAAGCTACAGTTTTGGGTGGGTTCCGAACCACCAAAGTGACCGAAAAGGCACTCGTGAAAATTCACAAAGGTAGCGGGCGGGATTCGAACCCTTACCATCTGCGTTAAAAGCCAGGACCTTATTCACAGGGGCGCGGTGGCTTCTTGGAACTAAAATAGCTGGTCTGCTTGGTTGACATCGTAAAACGTACTCTAGCTTATTTTCAAGGTCTTGTAATGAGCTTTCAAATGAGCCAAGGTATGCCCAAAAATATTGAAATACGCCAGAGTTAGAACTGCCACAAGTTTAGAAGGGCTTTATGGGATACACCTACTTTAAAAATTGACAAACCAAGTAAAGAGAAGAATTTCCTTTTCTTTACGTCTTGCTTTTACCACGAAAGGTACTGCTCGATAAGCTTATCTGATCCATCCCATCCATGGATATTTCCAAAGACATTGATTCCAGTTACCAACCAACCGAACAGAAAAAAAACTCCAAACGTCCAACAAAATTATTCATCGATTAAATCATCAATCACGCTCGGAGCAAATAGCAAACCCGATCGATCACCCGATTCAAAAGCGACTACTCGTTACAGACCATTCGTTACACGCTCTTCCACCCGTCAAACTTGGACCATCCAAGCCCACCGTATATTCGCGCATAAATCCACAGGGTTTCCGAAATTCGCAAACTCCGCGAAAACGCGCGACAGGAGGGCCACTGTTCAGCGAACAAATGAAGCGTGGGAGTTGGTCGTTAGAGACAGCCGCGATATGCACTCTGGCACAGAGAGAAGTTATACCTCGCGACCGAGACTGCGTATATCCATTACGAAATCGAGCTGTCAAAGTACATATCGAGGTCGCGGAGGTCCTCCTCCCAGAGGCAGCGCTCGTAAAACCATACGATCGAAAGGCAAGAGCGTAATTCCACCCTTACGAGAGTACAGCACGTGGTTACACTTGTGCGCGTGGAGGTGCGTGAGGGTGGGAAAGTCGTCGGAGTGGAATGCGGAAGCAACCCCCGCGATCTTCTTCATTAAGCTCGCAAGGGGCGTTTATTGGGATTCGCGCGAGGGGAGTTGGCTCGTTTAGCGGCTCCGCCTGTGTTACACTCGAGCGTGATGATATAGCCAAATTGCCGAGGAGCGCGGGCAAAAAGTTTATGGGAGAGCCCTATTTGGGCATCTGAGCTTCAGGGATGTTGTCGTAGCGAGAGGTATGAATTATTCCATGTTTTGATTTGGGTACACGATGCGATTATGTCGTTCGTTTGGAGTTGGAGGGTGCATTTCAAACAGTTTCCATTCATTGAACGTAGGTAAGAACTTTTTGGTTGATCTCAATGCACTTTTCATCTTGCATACGCCCGATACAGCGATATCCGTTTACTTTTCAAGCCGATTCGTTGACTTGATCTTATTACTTGGTCTCATTGAAGGATGACTCAGTGATATTTTTATACCATGCTCAGTGTGTAGAGTGGATTTATTTGATCGATAGATGGTGGAAAAGCAGAGAGTCACTCTCAATTTCGAGGTTATTTCACTTAATTCTCTCTGGAAGCAAACTTTTATGCCAGAAACGTATGAGATTCAAAACCAACACAAAGTTTAAATGCCAAAAAAAGGGTTAGAGCAAATTTGAAGAAACGGGGGCGGTAGCTTGTTGGAAATCGAATATCTCACGCCTCAACGACTTTTGACTGAATACCTGTCTGTCAAGATACCAACGAGTTTTCTTGCTCCAGTTAGGGGGTTTTGACCCCTTAGCGATAAGATTTGATCACTTGACAGAAGAATGCATCTGAACGTGTACACACCCGATATTTCGGATACAGAATCAACATTTGGGGATTTTGGGGCAATGTTCAAGATAGACCCGAAATCAAACCCTCACATAGGGGTTGGGTCAAATTTGGGTCTCATCGTGATAAATATGAGGAGATAAAACAGAATTTTTTTGGCGAAGCTTCAAATTTCCTCCGATAGTGTACGGTTTGATACCATGTCTTTCAATTAGCCTAAAAAACGATCGGATGATCGAACTACTTGGGATCTATTCATTTCTCACCCGATATCAACGCTCTTCAAGTTGCTTTTCAATTTCAGAATTTTGAGTGCGATCCTGCCTCATCTCGCTGACTCTTTTATTTTGTAATGGTCGCTCGGGGTTCAAATGACCCCATATAGTTGGTGAGGACAATAGTTTACCCTCAAGTATAGTCCAAATACATCTGAAAGTTCATATTCGTCCAATGTCCGAGATCAGTCATTTTCTACGTTGGGTTACGGGTGCAGTTACAATTTTTTTTTCTTTCTTCGAACTTGACCTTCCTTCAATTTTGCTTGTTCAATGAATTGAATTTTAATTGTTAAATGAATTAAATATCAATGTGGACACCCTTTTGAGGACCTCGATCACATTTTATGGCATTGCCCAATGTATGATCTTCAGCGCCCTGCATTGTTGGATAACCTCCGACGACAAGAGTTACATCTCCCTTTGCAAGTCGACTCATTGATAGCAAACCCTAAGGTAAACGTATGTAAAGCTCTCCACACGTACTTCAATAATTGTAACCTCCACATTTGGTATGTTGATTTATGTAATCGAATATGAATTATTGCATTTGATGTAGCAAAATAATCTCTACAATAAGAGATTGAAATTGCTTGAATGAAAAAAAAATGAATTAAATTTATTAGCTTCCGTGGGGTGTGGGCATCCTGTAATGAGTAAGCTCTGACAATGTTTAAAGAGTATAATATTCATAATGGTACTCCATGCACTGTGACTCTAACTATATGATTGGTACTCCAACACTCTTCTTTCTTCTTCTTCAATTCTTTAGACATATATTGCTAGTTACGCAGATGTGACTTGAGCCATTACACGAGTAACCGTTGATTGATTCGATTTTACTGACGGTCGATAATGTGGACTTTTGTCCTCTGGCACTCCAACACATGTCTCCCATCGCAGTTTGAGAAAAACTCGAAAATTGAGGGTATGCATCCACCTGTTCTACCACAACAAACATGAGTGTCATGCTCTTCCGGGAATTGTGGATGAGCACAGCTCTTATAGAAACAAACAGGAAAGTAAATATGTTTACTGTATGAGCATCGTACACACGTGTACATCGTACATCGTATCCCGACAGATGCTGTTAATTGAAAGTGTACATTGACTGCGCACTACATTAGTACTTTATGTTACCCAACGTTTGTACGCGGAAGAGACTGTTGCATCTCAATCTCTCGCCACCATGACTGCAATGTTATAACCCCCGCACAATGGCCCAATCATCCTAATGTATATTATATTCGATATTATCGAGACGAGATTGTAATGAATAATGAGTATTGAATGTCCTTTCCAGTCCTGTTCCAAATTGAGCCTCTGGAGAACTATTGATTAAACGGAATTATTGAATAATCCATTTCGTGGAATAAGCACACTGGTGCCTCGTTAATTGATAGCAAATCCATTAAAAGGCGCCAAGAGGATGTGAAATGCCTAGCATAGCAAATCAAGGTATATATTATGATCGACCTTGGCGAGCTAATGCGAAGCAGCAGATCTACTGATTCTAATGACACAAGTCGCATTATTGGGTTTCTCCAACTCGACGAGTATACCTTCGAAGCTCCTCTGATGCGAGGTCGGATCGGATGATTTTTGATGGAAGGTATTTTTTATGAAAGATGAAATACATGGAAACATTTTTTGACTCTACGCTTGATATTAATGCGTTTCGCCTTTCCTTGGCAGATCTGGCTCTCAAAAAATACCTTCCATCAAGAGTCCTTCGATCTGACCTCGCATCCGAAGAGCTTTAAAGGTACGTTCGTCGAGTTTGAGAAATTCAATAATTCGACTTGTGTCATTAGAATCAGCAGATCTGCTGTTTCGCATTAGCTCGCCGGAGCCGATCATAATATATACCTTGATTTGAAATTCCCGCGAGCGATAAAGTCCTCGATTGACCATATCGATTGAGGTCAAAATTAATTGTAATTGCCTAGCCCAGTGGCTCTGATTTGCAATGCTCACTGTTCTACTGAGAATGGAATCAATCCAGAGTGCATTTTCTGATGATGATCGTCAGAGTTTCTCTAAAACCGTTGACAAATCCTTTCAAGATAGTACAAACGAACTTGCAAGGATTCATCTCCATTGAATGCAGCTCTTACGTCATACTGCGGCTCCGGACATTCTCACTTTTTTCCTGAGATCAGAGCTTTTAAGCGCGAGAAGTCAGAAAAGACCCGTCAACCACTTCAAGACGTAACACCTTCACAAAGGATCTCTCGGAAAATTCACTAGTTGAACCAGTTGTCAGCGTTCTCACTGTTATGTATTCTCTTCATTGATATAGGGAGCCATACCGAAATGCTACGTAAATTATGTAATTCTTCTCTTTTCGCGTAGAGTAAAAAAAAATACGGTTCTTTTACACGCGTGTTTGGTGGGATGCAGGGGTTCTTTTCTAACTGTATATTCGACTGATGGTATAATACTTTCAAGCAGATCTATTGACAATATCTATATTTAGGATAACATTTCTCAAGAGTAATACAGACTCTGGATGAATACTTATTTAAAAATATATGATTAAAATTATTATTTAGAAATTTTAACTATTGAAAAGATTAAGACATTTTGAAAAGATAAATCTCTCCGAACTAAATTGGGCTAGTTCTTACAGGAGTTTTGAAAAGAGATTCTGCAAGTGTTATTTCTTCATCATAATGTACAAGGGCACTTAATGGAAAAAGGAATCACCACCCAAAAACCACCTCTTATATTTTCTCGCAAACTTTCACTCTGATCGAAAATTTCATTTATTAAATCATCGAGTACCCAACCGCACACGATAACACACTTACTCGACTTCATTCACCAAAATCTCATCCCAACAATTTAATCAATCAAAATCCACGAAAAAAATCTGAAGATATCTGATGATTGAGAGCTCCTACTGACAATAAAGGCATCCCTCCGAAGTATAATAATCGAATAACTGTACAGTTTTATTCTCAATTTTTCTTTGCAGTTCAGGCTATGGAGGTAATGACTAAATTTCTATGGACGGAAGCAATATTGTGTTGTTAATATAAATTCACAGCGTAAATTGGATACAGTGGAAAAACTCCAAACTTCGTTCATTAAGAATCATTACGTAAAAAGAATTCCTCTCATTTTGCCGTGCGAATTTCACAAAATCATCTTGTATTGAGCATAAGCATTCTTCAGCATATTCTTTCAAAAGGGTGAGATTGCCTTGGTCTCTCATAAGATGTCGCACATTTTAGCATTTCGAGCATACTAAAAGAGCATGAGAGATGCCGACAAAATTGTTTCTCAAGTGGCCGCTCACAAATTTTTCCAAGAGAAACTTTAAAGGCAGGAAAGTGGTCCTAAAAAAGGAATCGCGCCGAGCAAAGATAGATGGAGATTATTGAATCATCGAGTGCGCACGAGCAGTAGGCATATATTGGAGGAGATTTTCAGGAACAACTGCATCAGGGCTAGTGGCTTGAACGGCCAGCAAATAGCTTTGCTTGCCGTCATTTATTCGAATTCTCAAATCCATAATCAACCTGAGCCTTTTGCTTTCTCAAAGAGAAAGCTTTGTATTCGTGACAACGAAATTCTTCCTCCCCTGATGCTTCAAATCCCTTTTCCTCCTTCATTACACCTCTCAGC
>JAPYYZ010012568.1:0-12245 GCA_030522705.1 Eretmocerus eremicus | reverse complement strand
TCGTAATTTATGACTCCTACGATGACTTCGAGAATGAATGTGCAAGCATAGTTAATGTTACTGTTTGCTTGTGTAGTTTTCTACGGCTCATAATTCGTACCTTTTTTTTATCCTAAATGTTAACAAGAAGCTTTTAGTATAACAAGAAATATTGGTACTTTACCGATCAACTTCTATATCAAGTTGATGAAATTTGTGCGAGTGAGATATACGATATAATTTTATCGCAGCATTGCTCATACAGGAACTATCATTATATGAATGAGAAATATTTCAGTAGAATTCTTCTTAATAAATAACCCAGGTATCATTTTCTCTCCTGAAACTAGTTAACAGGTGGATGAATTATTCCCGAAAATACTCTTTAAACATGAATACGTTTTTTGAGTAAGATTTCACTCAATATGAACGAAACGCCACTCAGAAGGTATAGCATGTACATTATCTATGCAAAAATTAGCATGTACATTATCTATGCAAAAATTTCCTTAACAGTTAAGTAGGTAATACAATTTTTTAGAATGATAGAAAAAAGGTACGCAATGACTAGCTGATATTGGTCATTATACAAGCTTTATTTCTGCTTCGATGACATTCAAAGAACGTCACGTTATTCATCGCATCTCTTGCGGAAACAAAAATTTTCCATTGATTTAGGTCAACTATTGCTAAGGGATCACCAATTTCGGATTCTAAACAAAGAAAGGACTGAAACATTTTTGCTCGAAAAGCGTTTGTATTCATATGCAATCCATCCATTGACACATAAAGAGCGCGCTAAATGCTTAGGATCCATTACAAGTCGCGTAATGATTAATATGGGAGATAACAATAAAAAACTGACTCCTTCCAGATTGAGCAACGAATTGTTAGATTGACAGGATTAAAAAAAAGTCAGCCCTTCATGGTATCTGCATTTTACATTCATCCTGCCGAAGTTTGGGAATCATGTGAGTTATGGATTTTTACCTAAAGCCGACTTCGGAGAGAGTAAAACAACTGAACACCTCGTCAAAATTTGCTTGTGAATCTAAATTTTTAGCAAATAGTCAAGCGAGTTCATATTGGATAATTCATATGAGAAATGACCACTTTCTCTAATTCAGTAATCAATCCGTGGGCTGTGATTCAAGGTTTGATACGAATATCTCAAAGATGTGCTTCTAAGCTACGTGGTTTTTTCAATTTTTTGCTATAGTTGATATACCTGCATTTCTTTTATGCTAAAGCTATGTGCAATCGAATGTAATAGATAGAAGATGTTTGTCAGCCATGGAAAACTAAGTGTAAGTATGATTGGACAGAACAAGTGGCAAAGGTTGAGCAAAACGGGAAACTATGCGTGACACTCGATGACTTGACTGAATAGAAAAGTGAGATACTTGCAGACAGACAGCCCACCTCGCAGCCCACAGAATCATGTCAAGCGAGCGCTCGAATTCGACGTGGAAAAAAGTGAATGCGCGCAAGTGTGTGCAGGCCAAGTGACAGCAATTGTCAGGGACGTCTTTTGTTCACAGTTTCTGTGCCGTAATTACGCCACGGGTAAGATTTATTTATTTTGCTATCGAATATAAAGCGCGATCATGGTCTTTATTCATAAAACGTTGGTTTCGAACAAACAAGAGTTGTATCGCATCGTGGACGGCGTCAAACCTGTTGAATTGATTTGCAATACTAGATAATTGACGTAAATTTCCACGTAACGAGATAGAAGGAAAAAGACTGTGACTGAGACGCGAAGTATTAACAACAAGTACGCGCAACTGAAAATCGGCATTACGAGGGAAAATAATGCCTTGCTATTCGAGTAAGTAGGTCATTTAATGAATAAGTTGTATCTTGATAAACACTGCAATGGTGAGTCTCATGAATTCCAAATCACTCAAATTGAATCAATTATATTAAGCGCCGAGTGATCGGGTTACGCACCACCGACCTGCTTAATATAAAACACATTTGAATCTGTAATCACTTAATCGAACAGATCGATTTTCAATCAAGATACTGGAGCGATGATTGTGCCGGAGTCCTCCGAATTCTCATTTTTATATTCCTTCTAGACCCGCCCTGTTAATTTGCCCTAATGTAGATTGATGACGCAGTGGTATCGGTTGTGCGAGTCTTTTGCGTCAGCTGGTAAACCCGGCACACGCAACGGATAGTATGCATAACGTGACCGCAAGGTAACACAGGCACACCCCCATAGAGCACTAATTTTGGGCCGATGTTCCTTTCAAACCCGCCAGTAGGCAGGGGGCATGAAATGAGATATTGACTTTTGAGGCACGTGCTGGCTCACCTCTCTCGGCGATTAATCGTACGTTTGCAATTTTAAGGGACTCAATTTCAGGCTCGATTTGTGAGTGTAGAAGTCACCTTAGAGCTCCCCTATGGTCAACATAAGAATGCAAGGTGACATTTGCGTAATTTCATGCTGATAGAATACCTTCCGACCTCGAATTATTCTTTAATTGAATGAAACAGTGTAATGGTGGCTCATATACCGGGTGCTCAGACTGCTCTGAATTGTAAAAATAATATTACAAAATAATACTCAATGTAATAATACTACGTATCAATATTCCTGAACATGATACTGAAATAGCATTACGTAAGCTCAACCTGACGATTATTGGTTGAACAATCCCGAACCAAGCTGAACTGCTGCAGAGGTCTTGGCGAGGGTCTTGGTCAAGTTTAGCTAGTTAATTCATCGCATAGGACAAGTATCCTGTTAGAAATGGCATGAAGATTCGTGCCTTTTTCTATCATAAGTAGAATTTTCAAACATGCAAAGATTTGTTTCTAATAATTTTGCATACACTTCACTTCCGTTCATAGGTTTTCATTGAATGACCATGATTAAAGCATATGGTAAATGGGTAAAAATGTCACTGACTTTGAGATAATGTTCCATGGAAGGATGTCTAATATTGGTGTAGACAAATGGATCGGCAACGACAAGAAAGAGACAGAATGGAGAAATTGAAAGAGAGGTGTCTGACTAGATAGGTAGTTAGTACCAAGTTTTCTCCTCCCAACAAGTTACCGTAGTAATAACTCTGGGATTTGGAAGGCACTCTGCTGCATCACAACTCCATAAGGAGGATGAAAAAATACTCCAGGGCGTTTACATCATTTCTCACGCATTCGCTCGTCCATCCAAATATGTTCCGGTGGCGTGCGAAACACGAAGGAGACAGAAAAAAGAAAGCAAAGAGATGAAGTGCAATGAGAGCAGCTTCGAAATATCTCCAGGCCATCTCTGGCAAATAGGAGTCAAAATAATTTGGAATACAGTCTGTGTGATCTCGGCTACGCTTGAATGGAGAAATCCCACAGATAGGCACCAGCGCTTCTCACCGCGGGAAATACTACCACACGACGGAACTCGATCGTCGGGATGAGACGGAGCACCTTGCATTGTCTTCCTGTCAGAGCTCACGCCGCGGGTCCACTAAAGGTTACGAGATCATTGTAGGCGTTGATTCGTCTCACGAGCGGCAGTGCACCAGAGCAACCACACCATCCCATGGAATGTGCGTGTGTAGCGTGGGTGTGGAGAAAAGATGAAAATGTCCCGCGGCTGTTGGCAAAGCTGAGGGATGCTTATACATTTCCCTCGCACATCGTTCTTTTTGTCCCATAAGACCTATTCGTTCGCTTCTTTACCTTCATTGTCCAGCTCGCCGTTGTCAATAATAGACCTGGAAGTTGAGGAACTGAAGCTGCTGCTGCAGGTAGGACCTCCAAGCGAGTTTGGAACATAGTTTTCGGGTGTTTCTCATAGATCGATGAACGATCTCTGCTCTGGATTGCTCCCCAGGGACTATCTTGATCCTCAATTGAGGACAGCATGGCTTTTGTGAAAGTGTATCGATTCATCTCAACTATTTAAATCCATGCGGATAGATATTGGGAAAAAAATCTTTTTAAGGGAATTCTTTCTCTAGTGGATCTAATATGGGTTGAATGCGGGATCGAGTGTCGGATTGAACGATCCGTTGAATGTAAATCTTCTTCGTGGATTAGATTCAGTAAACACTTTACTGAGTAGAAGACCATCTTTGGAAATTTTCTACGAATTATCGTTCATTCGGCGCGAGAAACTGAGGAAAATGTGATTAAAGGTGACCGTTCTATTTTCTGGGGTTCGGTGAGCGGAGGAAGAAATTATTATTTTGGAGTTTATTATCACCCTCAGCTTTGGTCAAATTGTACTCGGATGAAAATACCAATCTGATCTTTGGAGGTCTTCGTGCACTATGATTGACAGCGTGGGAGTAAGGTTTGCTCTAATAAATTCATGCGCGTACAAAATTGAGAATCAGTTACGGTAGAGAGTGTGGACGGTTGTCGTGATGAACTATCGTCCAGATCATGGTTTTGAATGCTATTGCGCCTGATGGATCAAAAAATATTCTCAATCATTTCACCGCCTTTATAAATAAAGGAACCACAAATGTGACATGGATCAGCATAATCATAAACATCGATTCTTTTCTACATAAACATCGATTCTTTTCTACTCTATGCTTCACTTAGATATGTGATTAATCTCGTGATCGATATAATCTTCCATATGAATCAGCCTCGTCTGAGAGAGAGAAAAAGTTTACGGAACGTACCATTATGCGATGCTTATCAGGATCGAGATAAATTTCATCAAATTTGGCTGCAACACCGCATTCTTATATTCCATGCACAAACTTCAAAAAATAAAAAGGCCATGGACCAAATTGAGATGTTCAAAGTCGGCAAAACACAAGAGTGAAAATTGATCGTGAAAATTGTCTTCGACGTGTATTATTAAATTCGTCGAACTCGTAATTAAAATATACAGTTAACGGAGTACCTTTGGAACGAGCCTTGGAGGATACGCTTCAGCGTCAGAAATTAGGTCTTTCGTATCATCTTGCTCATCAGTCGTGCGAGTACATATGTATGTAATTGGGTACCGTGCTCACATTAAGCCACCGTCTCGTCATGTTTTACGCAAGGATTGGCCCGCCCGTGGAATTCCACCGCCTTTAGGCTTAAGGTGTCATGCATGTCATGTAATTTAGCCGGATAATGAAGCAAGCTCAACGTAAAAATGAACCTTCGCGTGAATATCTGGACGTAAGGGCCTGTAAGCGATCTTTTATTGATTAGTAGATTCTCCACCATCATCAATTGGGAATTGACATTATTCTTGGAAGAAGCATATTTCGGATGTTAATGGTCAGTTGTAGATAGAAAATGATTTGGAACTGTTAGAACACATAGACTGTTTTCAGAAACATTCCAAGGCTTGATAGATTTGGAACGGCACTAATGTTAACTACCACTACCATAAATATCATTCGTATTATAAACAAAAATATGCGGTTTACGAGGCGCAGAAGAGATTGGAAACCCATAGATTATAAAACCAATTCCCATTGAATCGCTATAAGCTCGCTTTAGAAATCAGAGATTCCTAGCCTAAACATGATAAATTTGTAAGGGATTGGCGAAATAATTTGGAAGGTGCTAGTATAAGACTTCTAACACATTTCAATATGTCGGTGGCAAGCGCACATTTACTGAACCTCCTAAGACCTATACATAGATTTCTATTTTCAAATACTCAAAAAATTTGATGACGAGTCATTGACTTTAGAACTAACCGGGATCCTTTCCCCGCGCCCGATGCTTCAGGTCGCGTCATTGACTGACCAATGGTCATCAACAAGAGCCTCGACCTTGGCCTCGACAGGGGCAAATTTCTGAAAGTGAGCGCGAGTGTCCAATGCACGATGTCACAAACAAATCAACGATTTCTCGAACATCTGTTCTCATTAATGTGCTAACTCGCCACAATTTGGTAAGCTTACCGATTATTCATGATTTACACGCAAACGGGCTCGGCATTATTGCTAATGCAGAATCTCAAAGTCACCGATCCTCACGATAACCCCCAAAAAAAAACTATTCGCATAAGGGTGTAGAAACAGAGATAAGCTGGACTATACGTTACTTATTTCTGGGAGAAACGCTTGGTGGACTCGTTGATTTATAAACGTCAACTGGTTCTTTATGATACGGTTACGATGGGCCACGTGCCACGACCAGATTTTTCTGACTACCTCGCAAGCCACTGCTGTAACTAGTACCACTGCAAGAAAATTGGAGACCTACCAGCAGGTTTCCCAGTGGACTACTAGTGGTATTCGGAAAAACGCATAAAACAGGGCACGAGTCAGCGAGCAGCAACATTGGTCCGGCGGCATGGCGGCACCGGCTGGTGTCCAATTAATTCGCGGCGAGGTGAATCAGCCGGGGCTATCGGGGCACGAGCAGCGCGACGTTTTAATGATGAGCCCCCCCGCGCCAACGCAGATGACTCCCGATGGCTATCTACCCCTCGTGCGGTCTCGGCTCGAGCGGGCATGTCAGGCACGTGCCGCTTGGGCGACCGAAAAAGGCGAGCAGTGCAGCGCAGAGAAGTGCACATGTGCTTCACCGCGACGTATATACGGCAACGGAACTAGGAACCCGTTGGCCCGCGCCTCCAGCAACCCTGTTGTTCTATACGTGCTTGACTCATTGCTGATTCTGCATCTGCTATGCTGATTCTTTGGTGACGGCTCGACGTCGGCGCGGGCGACGTGCAGATGAAGTGCATGTATACGGGCGGTTCCGTTACCGCCTGTCGCATACTCTCTCTCCGCATTACCTCTCCGTCAAGCTCTGTACAACTCTCCAATTTTTTGGCGACAAGCGCTAGATCATGCATGACCTTCTCCGCGCACGGAATTAGAGCTCTATAGAGAATTTAGCCGGTGAATTTGCTATGAGAGATGTGAACTAGATCCTTTGGCAGCCACACCTTCAATTTATACTAATCACAAACCCTCTTGGCAGTTTTCCGTTGGGCTTTGCGCGGTTTTTCAAATTTTCTGACAACAAATTCCAGATAGTGCTATGATATTTAGCAGAGGCCACCTTGGACATCCTGAGCAGAGAACCAAAATTGCTCGAATTAACAATGCACGCGCTGAGTTTTGGAAAGTTCCTTTTTCCAATCCAGCACATTGAGAATAGATTGTTTATGCCTCTAGCCATGCGTTAATCATCTCTATGTTGTATTTCAAGAAAGCAGCCTGCAATAACCCTTGCAAATTATCGAATCAGCAACAAAGATGCTGGCAATCGATGAAATGGCCGGAGTAAGCCAGCATTTCTGCAACTTTCTCGTGTGGCAAGATATAGGCTGACGGCAGTGACGATGGCGCAGCACAATACCAAAGGCTCGCGCATGAATCGGTCTAAATCTACCGCGCCCTCGAAGCAGTCGATGTTTCAACATGCACTCCGCGCCAACACTTTTCGCAAGCTTTAAGCGTCGCTAACTAGCGCTGACAAGACGAAGGCTGGTGAAGGAAGTAAAGGGGAGGGGCGGAGAAACACGATTTTGTCGCTCTCGGCAATTGAGAATGACGTACGCGATCGCTCGCGCCTTGATCTTTCCGCAAGAGCCGCCGCAGGGTGGGCGTGATGAGACGTATGCGCACTCACTCCTCACTCCGTATGAGCACGCATAGGTCGCTGAGAAAAACTCGAGCAAGCAAGGCTCCAAGACGTATACCCATTCTGCGCTCTCTGTACGTAAAACTTGAAACTCGAGCGGGACAGGATTATGATCCTTGGAGTGACGAAGGACTAGTGCACCAGCAGCGACAAGCTGTTGATCGCACGCGCGCTCGCATGTCACTCTATAACCGAAAGACGAATTACTCCGAGGCATGCGCTCTTAGCAGAATTGGCTCTGATGTTTGACTTTATTGGCTATCAACACATTGCAGAGCTTTCATCAAAATATAGTCTATATGTGAACGTATCCATATTCGTGAACTATGACAATTACAACATCAACCACAAGACACTATGCACAAAATAACTCGCAAAATAATTGGCTCGATGCCGCAAAATATATCGAGCTTATCAAGTTGTGGAAAAGAATCAAGATCGTGTCATCACAAGAATAATAAGGCTCAGTTTGAAAGAAATCGTATCTGGGAAAGAAATCGGAGTAGGAGAGTGGAATCAGAGTTTCTTAACCTTATTCAGTCCAACATGAACAGTTCTTAACTGTTGGTCCATAGTAGTGATACTCAACTCGATCAGCTGAGATCCTTGTTGTTGTTGAAAAGACCCATTGATCATTCAGACTCCGAAGTTACGTTGAAAACTAGCCATGACAGGAATGGTCTGAGGAATGAACTATATATCACTGCCAAAAGAGGAAGATTGCGCACGGTAGAGAATTTCGATGAAAAATTCCACCCAGTCATTGAATTCTTACCCATCAGATAGAATTTTCAACCTCGTGGCTAACTTTTCTTGAATTTTCTGGTTGAAATCCAACATGTCAGTAAATCACAAAAGTCACGTGAAAACTTCCAAAAAAGCGCACAATAAATTTCGACAACCGATATAATAATAACCATTAACATCCAATGTTCAAACTATTTTATTGTTTCATTAGGATTGAGCACACAGAATCTGTCGCCAACACGAATCCTTTGTCTATTCTTCTATTGCGTCGGATAAATCTTGAAAGACTTGACATTTTCTTCCTTACACCGTATCACTATGGAATGTTTCTCAGTATTCCTCGACCTCAGACATAAGAAATGATTTCTACGAAAGAGGATACTACGACTGTAGAATATGGAGGCTGAATTAGAAAGAGACGAAAGCAAGGATGGAGCTTGCATCTGTTAGAGCAGCGAGGAGGGTAAATTTTTTCCTTTCGTCTGAATCTCACGTGTGGCACGAGGTGGCTCACGACACCAGCGGGTACTTCCTTGAACTGAGTGGTCATTGCCACTACGTGTGGTATAATCACTGGCTCGAGCGTGCCAAACATCATCGAGTTAAATATTCAATCGGATATACTGTATGAGGGGGAAAACTGTACTCCGAGATGTTCTCAGAGTGTTCTATGCAATACTCTCTTGAGACGCTTCAGTTCATACAAATTTTACATACAAGCACATTATGTTTTTGTATCCATTCCAATAGTCACGAAAAAAATTTTATAGCACTCTAACTTAAGAATCGCAACTTTGAACATGATTTTTTGGTAGTCGTGCTATGAAGTGATGTATGAAACCGCGTGCGGGTGGGTAGTTTTGGTACGAAGGACTTGTACTCGTTTCACTCGTGTCATAAACTGTCCTTCGTACAAAACTACCCGCACAAGTGCGATGTCATAAATAACTACAGGAAAAATTCGTTCTAAACGGTTAATTCGTCCACGAAAACTAACGCGTAAAACGAACCGGCGTGAAACAAATCGTTAGTCTTATGGAAAATGGGAGGTTCGGCGCAAGCCCAAAGCTTTGAACGTTTAAAATCACATGATCACCATAATTGTAGACTCAATATAGATAATTCCTCGTGTACATTTGATAAGAATGACGCATGTAAGTCATTTGATTCATTCATTCAGTGACTTCAAAGTTAATCATGGAATTGTATGAGGAATTAATTTTCAGACTTGAAATAAGATTATTTCAAAAATCACAGATATCAGTTGCGACTGATTGGCTTGGCTTGCTCAACCCCTGTGCAGTTCCTCATAAAAACGCGTCAGTTGCTGATGCTTGTGTTTGATCTCCAAGCTATCCTTGTTATTATGGGATCTATTCTCATCTCTGAGATATTATATATAATTATATTATCTTTCCATATCTTTTTCATGCCCTCAACGCATTTGAAATGTCGATCCCTTTGCAACTTTTTAAAATTTCATCGTTGGTAATCTTTGCGGTGGCTCATTCTTTTTTTTTAAGAGTCATATTATTCTCTACTCGAATGTATCTAATCAACAATTCGTAATTAAGGACTTACATGTAATTTTGTTTTGATTACACAACGCGGTAGTCTGGAGTCACCATCAAATATTAACTACTAATCCGCGTATAAACGAGTTATCGATCCGCGTAAAACGGGAATCGGTAGCAATTGTCGAACCGCGTATAAGTGAAATCGTGTAAAAAAGAAACGCGTAAAACGAGTTTCGCCTGTACTAGGATATAGATAAATATATCCGAATATTCGGATGAGAGACATAGCAAGAAATTTTTCTATTTTTCCCCCCTAGCATCTGATGAGAAAATCATTTTCTGTAGATCAACGGAGATGGTCTCTTTTCTTAATGAGATCAACAATGTGAGCAGATTCAAGATTGGAGTTTGTTGAGAAATCGATGTACGATTTGAATCTATCGATCATCATATAATATATCGGCGGCCATTTTATGGACCGTATCTGCAATCATCGGTATAATCGTATGCGTAACTTACTGAGGAGAAATCTCGATCTGGAGCAAAAGAGACCCTCCCAAGGGCGATTCGGTGTGTAGAAAAACGGCAAGGGTGTATAAAATTGCTTCCATCCCGAGATGAATCATGGCTGGAGGCATCGAGATTCAGGGGGATCATTCTGTGATACGGGTCTTGTCAGCATCGATATTATGTGCCAGCTTGATTTAGAACAGTAATACATCTACGGAGTATACTCAATTCTCAAAGTTGAACCCTTTTATAGAGCTGCTCCTGAGCGCTAGAGTGATAAAGCACCTAAGTTCTTTATCATTCCAATGGAAGATTTGGTAAGAATCAATTTTGGAAGACACCCCGCACTAGGGGATAATCAAGAAAGTGATTTCTATTGTGAATTCTACTCATGATTGTAACAGATGTGTGCAACTTTCTCACGGTGCATAAAAACACAGGCACAACCATTGACATTGTTGGTGGATTGGTTTGCTCTACTCATTGTTCGTTCATGAAACAGGTCTCAAAAAATTACAAAACGGGGTTGAATTGCATATTTGATCCATGGAAATTAAAATACTTCTTTCGGGTGGTAAATAATGTACATGATCTTCAATTGTTTCTGGGGCTTAAGATCACACATAACTGACTGGATATCACTCAGATGGTCTTGATATACTGACTCAGAAAATAAAAGCCGATGTCAAACCAGTTTAACAAGAATCTCATTTTCATCATATTGCAATTACAAATTGTGCGGTGGCGAGAAAAGCTCACTGATTAGTGGAGGCAAGTATAATATAGCACGATCCTACTATAATTAAAACTGTATAGCTCTCATAATTTGGCCGGTACATCTGAAGACCACCCCGCTGTTGAGATGTCTACTCACCACAGATAGTAGGTGTGTATAAGCGATGACTTAGCGTGACCACCAATGATTTTAAAGGCACCGCTCAAACATAAACACTAAAGCTCGTGATCTGATACTTTAGCACATACTGCGGCGTGGAGGCTCTTCACAGTTATCGCCTCAAGTATTCAATATACACGATCTGAATCTATTAACTGCCATGCTCTTACTTTGCAAAAGAGTCGGTGAACCGATTGAGGAAAGATTCATTTTATCACGATCGTATCTAAGTAGGTGGACTTTAAAGTACTTCGATAATAAATCAAGAAAAAATAGTCGTTTAGATCGGATCATTCGCTGATCTCACTGATCGAGATTTCAAGATTCGATTCGAAATTATCTAGAATTTTTGAATGAAAATTTCGAACAGCATCACGCAAAAGATTTTTTCTCAGCTGAGCAGGATGATATGCCAATGGAAGGACGGACTTATAATTCAGATTATTGGAAAAATGCAAGAGAAGAGAGTGTGATGCCATTCGAAATCCACTGCCGCTCTTGGTACATTGACCCAAGTTAGTGTGTCCACGGATATTTTTTACTCTTTTCTCTAACTATTTTCCTCCCTTTTCCAGGTTTATTACCTCTTTATAATACTGGAACATGGGAGTCTACACAAATTTTGTGTTCCAAAACCTTCATTATCCAAAAGTGGCTCTGCTCTAGGTGAGACAAAATTTTTGCGAACATCTGTGAGCGGTTGAGTGATTTACTCACCGGCCATTGACATTGATTTGGTTCACAGATGTTCATAGGATGTATTCCGACTGTTTTATACTATTTTGGCCACAAGTAATGACTGAAAACTGCCTAAAAACATCGTTCCCCGCGTACAATGACCCTGAAAGTACGTTGAGGTGGGGTGCATGGCTCTTTTGGGTCCGCTTTGAATAGAAAAAAACATGTTTCCAGATTTCTTGAACTTCTTTAGCGTACAGTTATAGAGCGCACAACTATCCTTGTCGAGTACAAGAGTGGCCCGACGCCATATCACACGACATTAGGATATACCCTAGACC
>JAPYYZ010012562.1:0-12930 GCA_030522705.1 Eretmocerus eremicus | reverse complement strand
CCTTATACGTGCCCGCGGCTTGGCGCCGACGCTCAATAAACGTTCGTGTGCACTTGTTGACGATGCGCGGGCGCGATTTGAGATTACGGCCTCATGATAGAGAGGTACTGCTTATTTATCCAAATTCAATCTTCCATGTCTCGATCCTTCGTTGTACTCTAAACAACTTCAAACTCAGCATTGTGGAGTGGAGAAAAATGCTAACTTTTTATGACTTCTGATATATCTTTCATGTTTTATTGGAAGCGCCAGTGGCTGGCCAAGTTTCGACGATTCTAGAATCTCTCTGTATTAGTCAACCATTTGTGGTCCTTTTGTCTAGCACAATAGATCTTTTATGGAGCGGGAAAATGATATCTGTATCGATTCCTAGATTATTTTCCACGTGGTGGATAAAAGAGAGCCCAAAACCTCAAAATTGGTGGAACTTTAGTATCTTTCGTAATGTGTCTGATTCCGCCTCTGTCACCAATTCTACCCACCTTATAAGCTCTAAAATGAGAGTTCCTGAGCTTAATGGTACATTCATCACTTCTTTTATGTAATTATTATGTTGAGCTATGAGGAATGAACTGATAAATTGATTGAAATAAAACTTTCAATTGAAAAACTCAGAAAGAATTCTCTAATCTTACGGAAACTCAGCACCGAAGGATTCTAATTCAGCAAGAACAATGCAAGACTATGAAACCATGTAGATCTTAGACAGGAGGCCTCAGTATTCGCCAATTCCAAAGAGTCTCATGGGGGAAGAATCGGAGGCCCGGGTCATCAATTTTCACTAAAATTTTTTAGAGATTTGTATCACCAGAAGTATGAAGAATTCAAAGTATCTCCGCCAAATGAGCCTCCTGTTAGAAGAAGTGGGCGGATCCTTCATCTTTGCTTATACCTATAGCCCTGTGTTGAAAAGTCCTGAATATTGAATTCAAGAAAGTTTTGGAACTCCGAATAGATGAATAATCTCTCAGAGAAAGAAACACACGAGGCAAGTACGAAATCTCTATGCCTACCAAATTTCATTGAATGAGTATTACTCTCTCCTCATCGACAAGCGTGATCATAATAAACTTGAGAAACAACTGGAATCATGAAAAAATGGCAAATGTGTATTTCTGAAGATTTCTTTCGTCGTCTTCCATTAACCAATGGTGCCAAATATCAAAGGGCGGAATTCTCTCGAACCACCGAAGTTAATTGGTGTATCAAATTACAGGTTACTGCAGTCTGATCCGGAA
This sequence comes from Eretmocerus eremicus, assembly GCA_030522705.1. NCBI lineage: Eukaryota > Metazoa > Arthropoda > Insecta > Hymenoptera > Aphelinidae > Eretmocerus > Eretmocerus eremicus. Next base: position 11,692 of record JAPYYZ010012562.1, on the reverse strand, counting down.
AAACGCATGGATGAGGAAGTCAGATTTGGTTCTTCTTCTTCGTTCCATTTCATCATCAATTTGGATCCACTTTGAACTGAGAGAATCATCAAAAAATTCCAGATATCGATAATCAAATTGATACAGGCTTGAAAGATCTGGATGAATGCAACCATCATTTTGTTTGGAAGAGTCATTGACTTTCTGAGAAATGCACGGATTATTCTCGGTTGTTGAATACAACTAATTTCGTGACATTCTAAGGTATCCTAACAAATTAATGGCAAGATGTAGGCTTACGTATTTCTGAGATTTTGGAGGCTAAAAGGTCAGTTAGAAGTACCTACTCCACCATGAGATAACGAATTGAGAAAAGTTTGGAAGAATAGTATTCTGGAGTAACCTAAAAGCTCATTCTGTGGATGTGAGAATGGAGAAAGGCGATAGAGGGGAGAAGGCTGAGGATTATTTTGTGAGACTGAAAGCACCTTCAAGAGAGGAAAATGCGAACGAAGTCGGAGGTCAAAGTTAAAGTTGACAAATCCAAAGAAAAAGGAGGCCCAGTAGCTCGAGTCCAATACTTGCTTGACTGCTTGCCCTGATGAGATGTACTCGCCAAACTACAGAGCCTGTATCTCCAAACATGAGGCCCCACTCCAATTAGAAGGATCTTGATCTCAATAATTCCATCCAAACAATCTAGTCGATTTACAAGAGACTCATCTCAAATCCTCAAAGATCGACAGCAATTTCGTATCAAGGTTTGAAATTTCCTCCCAATACAGTCCCATCATTTCGAAAAAGGTTATGTAACATTCAACAGACAGTGGAACTAATGAAGCATTTTCTAGTTTTCTATTTCTCAAGATGGTGTTTGTACATAGCCCTGAATAGCCTCATCTTAATTTTTTTTTTGGTTATGCACGATCACCAACTTTGGAAGAGACAAAATATTAAAAAAACTTTCGACTAGTTCAAGTGTAGGGCGAGTGTCCCTGTGGTACGAGCTGAGGACAATACGAATTTGGACATCCCTTCGATTCAAGTTGATTTTGAGGGCATGTCGGTAAGCCTGTGCGGTCACTCGTCATCAAATATTGCAGATGAAAGATGTCGATCCGGCGCGCGTCGTTGCGGTAATTTACTGCATGATTTCTATGCGCCACAAGCCATCACACACCAAAGTCAAACTAATTTTGGATTTTCCCACGGGATTTGATTTATTGCCTTGCTGAGTGTAGATGCGTGGGTGGCACGAGTATCGGGCAACAGGCCATCGCGATGATATACTCTATATGCAGATCCACCCCCGCGACCTTCGGGGGAAGGCCACTTGATTTTGAAAAATGTCACGCTAGGGAAGGCGTCTCGTTGTTTATTGGTGAGTGCCAAGGTGAGAGTGTACATATGGGGACAATCTGTATGGAGATTCGAAAAATTGGCTTTCGTCTCTACTGTTAGAGTCTGCCTCAAATATCGAATCTTGGAGAATCGAAAGAGAGAAATTTGTTCTATTTAATGTTCAAATATAATGTTTAAAATTGTTCAATCTGCGTCTGTTCGAAGTCAGTTGAAGAGATGTGGAATAATACTCCACATTTCATTATTATGAATAAACCAACGATGTAACTTTTTATTGTCAAGTTTTTGAAGCCTGATGAGGTCGACTGATAGTCGACGAAACGTTGTTTTTTTAAAAACATCTCACCATCTGTAAAGAGTGATTTTTTTCACTCGCCTTTGTCCTCCAAGATCAAGAAGTTTATTCATCATTTATTAGAAAGAGATTTATGTCTGAAATGAGATTGAAGGTGAGAATTAGCAATTTGGCTCTACATTCGGTGAATGAGTCGCTCCTCCGATAAGAGCCTTCAGTTTGCGCTCGATTGCTCTCTGTAAGAGATTCGAAATGAATAATCTACAAGTTTGCGCTAGGGATATAATCGCGTAATTCATTTTTATCACTTGCGCACTCATTGGGGATTCTTAAATGCTCACCAAACTTCATCCACTCTACTCAACGAGCCTCAGATATCACCGCATTAATCTTATAAACTCGCAAAAGGGATGAAATTTATTGCGAGGGTGAAATTGAATCCATTCGATTCCATCGTTATCATCCATCAAGACCTCAATTAGGCTCTCGTTTCGGTGCAAATCTTACTCAACGAAACCGGATGAGATTTGGACCGTACGTGGTGCGTTGAGTCTTCTAAATCTGCGAGATGCGCATTCATTCGAGCAGCTCGCTAGCATCACGCGTGAGGCGAAAGCAAAGGAAGTATCTGGAAACGAACGTGTCTCGAGAAATCGCCTGGCTACAATATTGAATGATTTTTGTACTTGGTGCTGCGGGCATTACATGTGCTATAACACAGTTTTGCAACTGGATGTGCCATGATCTCGCGGTGCATTAGTTACCAATAAGAGTACGTTGTCACGGATCAAACTCGTCCTCTATGAAAAATCGCATTTGGATCCCAAAATAATTACGCTTCGGCCCTTGGCTCATTACGTTAAAGCCGCGGTCTCGGACGCGCCAACTTGGTAACGAGCACTATACTCTTGCTGCGGTTTCCGTACACCGTCTGCCGTTTCCTCTCTGCTATGTTCTCTGCTTTGCGCTCTGGGAACGGATATCCTCAAGCTTAATCTGTATCTTCCCCACCTGTGCATAATTTTGCTCCTTTTTTCTCGTGCTCCATTTTGAATTGTCGAGTAAAGGACCCCGCACCAAAGTGACGGATTTTGGCTCTGAATGAATCTTGATAAAACTCGAGGTCACAATAGCTTAGAAAACGCTGATTTTAGCCTTCACTAGAACTGGAAAACGCGCGCGTTGCGCGCGAAGAGTGTGCTCGTAAGGTTCGGGATTTATATCAAAACATGTACTTGGCAATTGTTGAGAAAAATCAATGCAGGATCTGATTAAAAAGCTATACAGAATTTGGAGTGGCGCGCGAAAGATCGACAACTCTTTAACACAGTTCATATTGCAGCTCATGTCAAGGGCATGTGTTGGTCAATTGTTGAGAGAATTGAATCCAAAATCTAATTTAAAGTTCGAATTTATTTGCGGGGAACATTCATATCAAGGAAATAAATTTGTCAGTGATTGTTAAAATTCTATTCAGCAGGTGACTGGACAGACAGATTCCGGAGACGCATCTACATAATCATAATATATCCATAAATAAATTTTGAAAAAATTCTACGTCGAGAAATTGGATTTGTCAGTCATATTGGAAATCTTATCGAGGGCCGAGAAACATCTGGTACAGTAAATACCAACGGAACGTATCCTTGAATTGTTGAGAAAATTCTGTTCAGAATCTAATTCAGAAGTGGCACACGTGCGCGAAGATCAAAAAAGATTTTAGAGGGATTTTGTATCAAAGGAATGAACTTCTCTATAATTCAGAATATCTGATTGAGCATTTTATTAAACGGGCAGATTTTGAAAACGCTTGCATCAATAAATTTTGAAAAGATTTCACATAAAAAAATGTATGCGATCATTATCTTGAAAGTCTTATAGAGTATCGATAAATATTGGACATAGTTCATAAGGGAGGCATAAATTTGTAGTTGTTGAAAAAATTCTTTTCGTAGTCTATTTTAAAACTCGAATTGGCTCGCGGAACTTACGCGCAACGCGAAGATCAATACACTTCTATTAGAGCCCATATCGAAAGAAAAAGTCTGTTGAATTATTTCAAAAATCCTATTGCGTATCGAATAGAGAGACTGTAAGAATTCAAAATGCGCGCATCGCGAGCTCTGCAAATTATTGACCGATGGTCTTCATTATCATCCTTCGTTACGAGAGAGGTTACAAATGAAATAAGTATGGAATATACAAAGGGAATATATAAACAGGCGCAGGGCGAAGATCGGTGGCAAGATTATCTAAGGTCTTCTCTTTGTTCAAGTTACGATGGCCACAGTCAGGATAGCCAAATTTGTAGTAGGCATACTTCATTCAAACACGATAGCCACAGCCATTAGAACCAAACTGAGTTATCGGAACGATTGCGTCTGTGGGCAACGTCAACTGATACATCGAATCAAATGATATCGCACGCAATGAGAATAGCTATGAATTCACATGTACACAATACAAACGACGCAAAGCGCGGGAATCTGATAAACACAGGTATAACACAGCGATCTCGAACGAAAGACAGCAAATCTCGAATATCGAAGTTGTCCATTAATGAGGTAGAAAAAGCGCAAGTAGATTGGATGTGCCAATTTTAAGATATTTTTCCCGGAATATGCCGAGTTTTGAGGTTACGGAAGCTTGTTTTGGAAGAAATCGAATGCTTTGGAAAGAGGCAATCGATCGCCTAGAGCATGCTTCCTTCTAGGCTCATCCAAAACTGATTATATGAATTTTGGGAGATGAATAATTCATCAATAATTCATCAATTATTGATATCCATCAAAGCTGGACCTACGATGATGATAGAGATCGATTCGATTTCTCGTGAGTTCTAAATCACGCAATACTTGCTAGATGCTAATTCATCTCGAGACAGAAGGTGAGGAAATTCCTAGAAAGAGGTTGATTTGGGTTTGCAGGGTCTAAAGTCTATTCTATCGCTCACTCGAGGGTTGAGCCTTATGAGATTCAATTGAATGGTGAGAAAATTGTACCAGCTGATCCGAATGGAGATAACACCTCATTTGTATGGCGCATGGTAAAGATTTAGCCAAAGCTCTGCATACGTTTGCTATGAGCACAAAACAGAGTCGTGTGTGTCCTGCCCTCGAATGGAGTTAGTCAAGCAATAAGTTATCACGGTTTGTCAAGCGACATAAAATTTTGTTCGATCGCTCATTAATTCTGGTCGTTAGTCATCGCTTGTAGTGAACTCATAGCTGAACGGTCTATCAACAGTATATGGAGTCAATAATTGCTCGTTCTTCATTACTTCTGCCCGAATGCTTACAGCATTCATTTGGAATAGAACGAGTCGAGCCGTGTAAAAGTGAATCGTACACGAGTATGTGCGATCGTGTACCAGTTGCGGTACATTTTCACACGTGATCCCGAGTAACTACTCCTGATCAATGATTACGCGTGACAAGACGTCAACATAAATGAGATGAAGCTCATAATCTTTCGTCAGTTTCATCCATCAAAATTGTCACATTATGGGCTCAATTCAAATGAAATGAGCATAATGATTCATTACTCAAATTTTGCATAGCCTTTGGACGTATCAATCTTGTCAAGTAAGAATAATTATGTTTATGGGAACGAACTTCAACCAGTCAAACCTTGATTCAACGCAAGATGATTTATGTGATATAAGAATTTCCGTGATGAAGAGATTTTTCACGGATACTGATCAATTCCATAAAAGATCAGACAATGGAAATCTTTCGATTCTCAGTTCCTCCTCCAGCGACAGAGCTCTTAGAGAGTTCTTAAAAAGCTCTTAACGAGATCTTAAAGAGTTTCTGAAGAGCTTAGAAGGGTTCCCAAATCTTACACCAACAAAAACTCCCGAGGGAATGACCGAACGCCCGCAAAGAACTCTTCGAGAGCTCTCTGAAAGCTCTTCCAGAAATTCTTCAAGAACTCTTAAGAGCTATTTCTATCGAATGGACTTTATGCATATTTACGTGTCTAAGCGCACAACTTTTGAATTTTATCTGCATATACCAATCTATTAACGTGCAAGTAGCTCATTAATGTTGTCAAAGAGCTCGCCAAGAGCCTGAAAGTTTAAATATGGTCTCGCGAAGAGCTCTCCTTTGCATCATTTCCGTATCGACCACAGCAGAAATCACATTCACGCGGTCTGCTAAAAATTACTCCAATCTCAGTCTTGATGCGAATTGCTCGTTGATGAGATTCATTGACGAATACGTATCTTTCTACCGCACGATTTTTTACCTATTCCATTTTGCTAGTCGAACGTTAAGGTGATCATGAAGTTAAGTGAACTCTGAGTCGTCGTATTGCCTACAAGTATTTGAGTGTTGCTATACAAGAAATGTGCACACTACTGTGCATTCTCCGATACATGTCGTGATATATTTCGTGCTCGCACGATTTTTGTTGAGCAGCTCTTCGCTAGCCGGATGCGTCTCCGACTAATATCCTGCAGTGTCATGGTGAGCAGGTTTGAATCGTATAAGTTCTGCACCATTGAAGATTTGTTTATTTTTGAACGAATTTGGAAGTTCAGAAGATTCAATCCCGAGTTAGAATCGACACCACAGAAAAAGTTAAAGATGATATGATGATTATAATCACTTCGATCGGGTAAAGTTCGATTTCACGTGTTGCTGCAGAATGAAATCCCGGAGAAAAGTGAATTTGATTCCACTAAGTGCCGCGAAAATAGTTGGAGACGAGGATAAAATCACAATAGAAGTCTATATTGGGAGAAAATATAAAGAGTTAAAAGACCATCTCGTAGCTGATGGTTGAAGTCTCTAAGATCAAATGTGTAAGAATGACAAATTTCAGTTTGTTAAATGGGAATGAAAGAGTTAACATTGACTGATGTTCCTGAATGCTATATTCGATGAAAGCGCAAATAAAACGAAATTCTTGGTTATGGAACATAATGAGGTATCCATTTGAAATATTATAAAAATACATACAGCATTACCAGATGCGAGCGCTCATTTTACAATTCAAAACATGCTCAAAATAGTACATTATGCACCGAGTTTGTGAGGTTGTCGTGCGCTTCTGGGCGATTGGTTTTCGGCCCGAGCCGCAGGCAAGGGTCGAAATCATCGCCCAGAAGCGGGCAACCTCACAAACAAGGTGCATACCGTATTTTATGCACTTTTGCAAGCACCCAAATATCGCAAAATTGCATAAATACTATTATTCATCTACACGAGACATGGGTTCGGAATTTAGAAGAATAACCGTTTCGTTCTTACTGTCAATTTGACTCTTCCGAGCCCACACTTCTACGTAAACAGTTGTATGATTTCTGGATATCTCACCCATGTGAAAAAAAGCTTTGGCCCTCCTTTTCGATACAACTTTCAGGTTTGGATAAAATATACTCCTTCTACTTGACGTGCGCGAAGGTCAGCATTAGGACACGCACGTCATTGCGATCGGAAGCCCGGAGTGCGAGGTGGTAATCCGCGCGCGACTGAGCCGCGATGTGCTCGATTTTCGTGGCGAAACGCGCAAGGGCTCGCAAGCAGCGAACCTCCACGGGCACTTGTTGGAGGCACATTCTCGCACCAGTGGCAGTGCGTGGATGAACTCCCGATCACGATGCAAGCGAGCTACTTGCCCGAGCAGACCGCGTGCAGTTTTTCGAAAATTCCACCACAACAGTGGATGAATAGACTTTCTGGAAATGTAGATATCTGAAAGAAAGCAAGAAATAGCACAAAACAATTCTTGAATTTTGGATGAATCGAAAGAATGATTGAAATTTCTATGAAGAGTAACCAAAAAAACTATGAAATCAGTCCTTGTTCTTCAGAAACTGCCTTACCATTAGTCAAGGAGTGTTGCTAAATTTTCATCTCCTGGTCTCGCCGAATGATAATTTCTATGATCATTCAACATTTCACTCAAAATCATAGGTAATTTCTGTGATCATTTCACATTTACAGAGGTGTAAATTATAGAACTAAAATTAGTGATAATTATAGAACTACTGATACACTCCAAGGGACTCCAACAAATTCTGGAGAAGCAATTGAATATTTTAGAACAATTACTACGAATAAGAACCAATGAAACAAGAGATGTATGTATGCACTTAGTTCTGCAATAAAAATATAAAATGGTTACGTATACATAACGATCAATTCTGAAATGCTTGCATTACAGGCTCAAAGACAAACAATGATGATAATAATTTTGAGGATAACTTGCTGTCAATCGGTTTCGGAGCCAATTCAAACAGGCCTGCCTCTGCAAACGCCACCTTCCTTGGAATGGTGGATCAGTTGATTGATCAAAGTTCAGAGCATTCCAAATTGAGTACTCGGATTGACATATGCGCGCACCCGCGCACATTCTATCAATATTGATTTTTTTGTGCGATTTCCGTTATAGTGTAGCATGCGAGGGTGGAGGGATGAGTGTGTGTGTGCGCAAAATTCTCTGAATACTGAGCATCCGACCCGACAAGAAAAACACGCGCATTTCTTTCCGACGCCGCACTCGATGTTATCTTCCGACGATGATATATCGCAAAGTAAAGACAACATCGTAATAGTATATTATAGGTCGTGTTGCGGAAATGCGTTCCTCCTTGACGAGTGTTGAAAACGAAGTTTTCAGCACGAGTCCGGGACAGGACTCGTCTACGCAACAAAATGTCTAAGATCTTTCGTAGAAAGCCTAGAAATGCATTTTCTCACAAGCAAAGACCGGCGAGAAATCGTAAAGACGCTTTTTCAGGGCTTGTTCCTGAAAACGCGATTCTTGATTGTGTCCGATAACACTGGTGAACATATTCTAACCTTCAGAATGCATTTTACAGACTGGAAGTCGTTCTAGATGTGGTTTGAGCTACTGAATCCGAATCCGTTTACAGAATCGTTCAATCTCGTCAGGATTTTCAAGTAATCATTTTTAAAGTTGCAAACATCGCTAGATTTGGCGCTTTTTTCGATCTTACGTGACGTGAAATACATTTTTGAGATTTTTTCTATTCGGTCTATCCAAGAGAAGAAGAATAGCACTACAAAATGAGCTATGTGAAGAGCATGTACTAATTTTGATTTTTGATGTGCAATGGTTTTTTCCGACCATGTGCTCAATCTCTAATAAGGTGTATGCCGCGTGCAAAACTTGATGCGTTTGTGCACGCTGTGAACTCCAAATTGGAGAGCGGGCGCGTCACCGAAAAAAACCTTTGCTTCTCAAAAATCAAAATTAGCACATGCTTTTTATATACCTTATTCTATAGCGTCATTAGTCTTCCCTTGGGTAGACCAAATAGAAAAAATCGCAAAAATTGGAATCCCGTGGAATAAGATCAAGAAAAGAGCCAAATAAGCGTTATTTATTATTTCTACAACAATTATCTGTAAATCCTGATATGATTGAGCAGTTCTGAGAATGAATTCAGATTCATCACCTCAAATTATGTTCAAAACTACCTTCAGCTTGAAAAGCGCGTTTCCATGTTCACCAGTGTAACTCTAATTTGTGAGTAAATCCAAATATTGATCAAAACTTCATGATAAGATTCATCGCTCCATTAACCTTCAACGGTTTAACACTGGATTAGGGAGATTGTTCTGTTCACTCAATTGATCATGATAACTGATATGTTTGAGGATCAATTGAGTGACAAAATGAGGCTATCAGAATTCCTTTCTGCCACAGCTATTCACTATAAGAGCTCGACTCTAATGACCACAATCATCAGTTAACAGTGTAGACCTAAACCGTTGAAAAGATGAATACTCTACTACTCCTATCCTTCACCTTGGGTGTGGTTGCCGTGATCTCAGCGCCATCTCAGCCAGAACAAGGTAATGCTGGGATGTTTTCGTTGGATCAATTATACTGTTCAAAAATTTGCTACAAGCATTCTTCAATATATCTATTTTGAGTTTAATTGAAATAATGAAAATGGTCATTCGTAATGGACAAGAGACTCAATATTCCGGTTCTGATGATCCGATAAAGATGTTCGAGATGTCTCTATTAGGACGAAAATTGATTGTCCAAATATTTTGGTAACATGGAGATGATATTTCTTTGTGATGCTTTGAGAGATCTCTCCACTCCTATAACGAATCATGATGTGAGTCCCACAACAAATCCAATCCTCAATCGGTGTTGCACTTCCAAAATGAAATATATGTATATGTATCTGAATACGTATTCATGACGAATCATAGATCTAGATAATCTTGTATGAGTTTTCTGGTGACCGATTCCCAATTTTTGCCAGTATATTAGATCACATGGACCCTCACAGATATCTTCATAATTTCAAGTTCCTTACATTTTTTCTCAAGGATGATCGAGTAGATTCATCAAGGGCATGTCTAAGTGGCACAATTACGTGCTGCATGACAACCCGTTCTCATTATTCTAAAATCCCTCAGCGATTTGGATCAAAAAAGGGGGAGACGAATGTAGATCTCATTGTATAGAACATTCGTCTTCCCTTCTTTTGGTTCGAATCGCTAAGATGTTCGAGAATGATGGGAATGTCTAGAAAACATAATACGTATTTATACTTGCGCCTTGCGTAGAGGCACTCTAAAGCGATCGCCGTTCTTTCGAATGTCCTAGCGATTTGGATCAAGAGAGTAGAAGACGCATGTAGATTCGAGAATTTAGAATATTCGGCTACTGCTGTTCAGTTCCAAATCGTTAAGGGATTCGGGATCAATGGGAACGGATCTTTATGCGGCAGGTGCATGGCTACGACATGGCCTAAGGAGGGAAATGAAAATTAAAGACTGAAGAAAGCGAAAATTGATTGAATTTATAAGGGAGTGCTAGTACATGGCTACCAGCCATTTCGGGCGCTACGACAGTCTATTTCAAAGCGAGGGAAATAAATTCTCCGATCCCAAAATGGCCATGCAAGCACAGGGCAATAATAATTTTCCATCATGAGAACCGTAAGACCGCGTTTAAACGTGGCAGTTTTAGGTTAGAATGATGAATTTTTTTTAGATCAATAACTCAATTGAATTAAAAAAATAATTTAGAAATCAACTATCTCCCAATTCCGAATAACATCACAACGAGAATCGTGGTGGCGATTCCCTGCGTGATTAGCTCAAAATTCATGAGATTCGATCACATAATGAGACCAATTTCGTGATCATTTGTGAATAAACTCATTTCACGGATAATTTCATTACAAATTTTGCATTTACTTAGATTTGTCAACAACTATGACTGTTCCTGCAGCTGGTAACGGAGCAGATGCTCCGAATCAGAAGGAGAAAGATTACGAGAAAGTCCAAGCGCTCAAGAATGGCACGGCTTGGAAGGAATTCTTAAACGACCTCAATCCGTTCGGTCATGGTAAGAGACTGAGGCTCTTGAAACTCACTCACCATCCCAACTCATTTTCATGTAGATTTTTAGGGAGTTATAGCCTCAGCCAATCTCTCAACATTTTCCTCTCGGTCTACGTTCAGAAGTCACCTTTTTCATATCGTAGAAATATTCCTCAATCTCGTAGAGAGGTTCTTCTCTCTTCAACGCGTTTACTGCGCTGACGTTCAACCCTGCATGGCAAAGATGTCGGCTTGGGGGATTCTGAACCAGCCCTCGCTAAACATTTTCAAAATTAAAACTGAGGGTACCAAACAGCGAGAATTTTGTGAGTCTTCAACTGACACATCTTTATGATAGATCTTTATTATAGAAGCTGATATAATGTTCTTGATCTTTTACGGGCACGAGTTCTCAACACCACAGCAAACGTATCAACTCTGTTACCTCAGTACAACTGCATTGATGAATTCTCATCTCCCGTATTAAATACATTCTCCATTCTGCGTCACAACTCGCTGCGTTCCGTATTGGAGGGGTTCCACGTCAAATTTAGAACTTTTCTGCAACTATTTTTTAAAAATTCTCGGAGCATTTTTTTTCGGTTCGGGATGTTGAAAGAGGATTTAAAAGATTTTTTCTGGGCCGAAAAAATTTTTTTTGCTATTGCTAGGCCTATATTGGTGATTTAACCTAATAATTTCAAACGATTGGAAAAACGAAAACTGTCCT
>JAPYYZ010012556.1:0-15318 GCA_030522705.1 Eretmocerus eremicus | reverse complement strand
TTCTATAAAAGTTATCAGGATTTCAAAAGGATCGGTAGTACCGTTCAAGAGTTGTCGTGAACGATAAAAAAACCACAAATACACACACACACACAAACAGACACGGAGAAAAGACTGGAAAAAATGGTATGGCGTAATTTTATGAAAGATAGTTGGTGAGATGTGTAACGTACAGTCGATGGATCTTGGCGAGAGGAACGAAAAAAGCTTTGTTTTTATATAATTCAGAGGTATACTGGAGGAGAAAACTGAGATGAAAACGTCGATTAAGCAAGGATTTCATTTGGACAGGTTGTTAAATTACTGTCTGAATCCCATTTTCTTCTTCGAGTATACTTCTCAGCTATAAGAAACAAAGATCTTCTTGTTCCTCTCGCCAAGACTTGTCGACTTTACGTGAAACATTTTACCACTTACCCTTGATCAGGTTACAACATTGACTTTTCTTCTTAGTCTTCATTGGATGTTTGTATGAGTATCGTTTTTTTGTTCACCAAAACTCCCAAAGGGTACGGACGATCCTTTTGAAATTTTGAGGAATCATATAAAATGATCAAATTGAGAGCTAAGTCAATTTTGAGCCTCAAATATCGGATACATACTCACTTGTGATTCTTTAATCACGCGAGTATGATATTTTTTGTGTAAAAGGGTGATATTTCTCATCCATCAGGATTGAAAAATACAAAGAAGATGATTACGATGTATTTTGATATTCTGCATCTATTGGTTGATACACATTTTTCATTTAATGAATTGGAGAGAAAACTGCAGAAGTTATATAAATTTGTTGATTGATTATCGATTGAAAAAATATGAGGGGTTAAATGAGAAATCTGTGACAACCAATAGATTCATGAGATGGAAATAAACAGTAATTCTCTCTTTCGTATTCTTGGATACTGATAAAGATGAAATATCACACTTTTGTCATGGGAAAATTATTGGAAATATGACACTCCCGTGATTAAAAAAGCAAAAATCAGAATGTACTCGATAGAAAAAAGCAAAACTAAAGTCAACTGTGAGTTTGATGATTCCCTATAAGGAAAGAATGCTATGAAGTAATTTTATGGAAGGCAGTGGGTAAAATGTGTGACGTACAGTCGATAGATCTTGGCGAGAGGAACAAGAAAAGCTTTGTTTTATATGGCTAAGAGGTGTAATGAAAGAGAAAAATGGATTTGAACCATTAGATGAGCAAGAATATTGTTGTCACGAATACAATGCTTTTTCTTTGAGAAAGCAAAATACCATACTCGCGTGATTGAAAAAATCGTAAGTGAGAATGCATCCGATATTGAGGGCTGAAAAGACACTCAGCTCTCAATTCGATCATTCTATATAAGTCCTCGAAATTTCAATAGGATCGGCCGAACCATTTAGGAGTTTCCGTAAACGAAAAAAACGATACTCAAACAAACGTGCACTGAAAACTAGAAAGAAAGCTCATGTGGTAACCTGATGAAGGGTCATTGGTGAAATGTATGACGTACAGTCGATAAGTCTTGTTGAGAGGAACAAGAAGAGCTTCGTTTTATATGGCTAAGAAATGAACTGGAAGAGAAAAATGGGTTTGAACCATCAATTGAGCGAGAATTTTGTTGTCACGAATACAATGCTTTCTCTTCGAGAAAACAAAAGCGTACAAGTAACATAAAAATTCGGGGTTTTTCCTTCTGCTGCAGCTCTTGTTATTTGAGTTGCAAAGAAAATTCCATCTATAAACCCTCAAACAAAATGCATAGTCCTATTCCATACGTCATCAAGAATAATATCCTTCAAAGATCAAAAAGATCCAAGAACACCCAATGCGCGAGGAAAAGTTTCAGTATACTCGAAGCTTTTCCTTATTGAATGATGGAAAAACTTCTTTGAGTGACTCTCTATGTTACTCATGGTGAACAAAGATAATACATCTTTGTTTTTTGACTCACTATCCAATGAAACTAATCATAGAGCCCAGGAAAATAATTCATGAGTGGCGCCACCAAGTGGCAAGCTCTTTCGAGTGTGTTTTTCATCATTTTTCGCCCTACTCTCCCCTCAAATTCGCAGTCAACCGTAGATGACATTTCGATACGTTCGAAAATGATTTCAAAACCCGTCGACAGTACAAGACATTCAAGAACTTTCGGAAACACGTTCACCTGTAACCTTAATACACACTTCTGTGAGCCTGAGGTCGCTACACTCTCTCAACATGAATCAGCTATTGTTGGGCTGAGAAATTTGAGAAATGTGAGAGCTCATGTGCCAAGTTCAATTTACCTGCATTTCCTTGTATGGCGATGATGGAAGTTATCAAAGCCGCAAAAATATTGGGATTCGGTGAGTTTGTGAGGATTATATGGGCAATGGATCGAGTTCATACGTATAATACCTCGTTCCTTTGTATAACCCGTGATACACGGCAGATTTCAAGTTTGCAATCAAGATATATGTTGTAAGCACCAATTTGAAGTAAAATATTGATTTATAACATCCAAAATTCTAGTCTTGACCTCTCGCTGTTTTATGAATCTAAAATCATGTATAACCCTCTATATAGTTATTCTATGAGAAATAAAACTCATGCTCATACAGATTTCAGCTGGTGACTCCATTGCACAGACATTCGCATTATAGATGGGCATCCGTAAATGAGATTATGTGTGTACGTGTGTGTGTGTGGGGGGAGAGGGGGCTGTAAGTGTGTTGGTGCATGAGGAAATGTGTACTATGTAAGTGTAAGAGTGTGAATGTGTGAGTGTGTAGTAATTATGTACTGAAAATAAACAATTACCACTGTACGATAATTAATTTTGTGTTGGTGAATTTGGAAATCACCACCTGGATTGGTTACTTGAATGTGTGATAGTATTGTGATAAAACGGGTGATAGTGATGACCGATATAGCCTTTAAACTTGAGATCGGTCGGAAGCTTACAAATTGATCGCATTAGTCAGTAGAATACGCTTTTTGAATGTTTTTTGTACAATGGGTGATAGGAGAATTTGAACAGGAAAAGTGAAGTGAGCCTGGATGAGTTGTCGTTGGATAAATTATTGCAGCTGACATGTCGCGGACGAATTGTCGCCTACCTTCGTGGAAATCCATCCTCATTTATGTCTAAAAAGTGGCCAATTGAGAAAGCATGTGGCTAAAATTTGGCTAAATGATTAGTCTAATTTTTGACCTCGGATATGACGATTTTTTCGCTCAAGAACGTTTATTATTGTAGTTGATTCCGAAGACCAAATTTTAGCCAATATTTGGCCATTATTTTTGATGAGTTACAAAAATCAATATTCAGAGCCAAAATTTGATGGGCATGAAATGGACGTTATTTAGATATAATCGTTAGATTGACTTTTAGGGACCAAAAAGGATCCTGGATTTTTCAATTTATTGGCAACATTTTTATTAGAAATGGTAGTTTGGTTGAGAGGCTTGCAGGGATGTTTTGGAGACAATAATGTCTCTAGCTCTTTTAGGTCCACTTGTATGATGCCCTTGTTCAGCGAAGAATCCATGAAATCGGGGCGAGAAGCTCAAAAGTGCCCTCAGAAGAGGTTTGGCAAAATTCGCGGAGAATCTCGCAACTACCTCTTGCGCTTGACTCCATAGTCCTTGCGTTGGGTCTCACTCTGATGAGAAAAAGCCTGGGCGGTCACGGTGTCACCTAGAGGTTGAAATTGAACCGAGAATGATCAGAAAAGATCATCCTGAACTAGCCGATTAGTGAGCTCAATTTCTGTCCAAAAGTTGGCTCAAATCTAGGCGCATCTATTTTTCGGAAACCTAACCTCGATTGCCGACGATCACTCATTATGCTGTCGCGTCGTGGTGTGTCCTTCATCTGCGTGATTGCTACACGACCCGAGTTCATCCGAAGCGACTAACTACACGTTTCACGGTTTCAGTTACGTATGTCAATGCTCCGGGAAATCTGCTGAGGCGCGCGTATGTCGTCGGTGCTCCAAACGAGGTCCACGCACGCGGGGCCTGCAGTGCTCGCATGCCGCGATACCAATGCCTCATTCGCTCTTTCTATGGTGATGTGAGGTAGGTACTCAGAGCTAGTGCGCATGCTGCGAGTTTTAGCACGATATGACTCAATATGTGTAACAAGTTCACCTTGCAATTTGGTGCTAGTATCTTTGTACCTCTGGAGCCTTGTGCGTGAAAGCCCAGTATCAGCTTTAGGACATAGGTACCTTTGCCGAGCTATTATAGCGAACCTAACACGGCGCTATGGAACCCAAATAATACATTTTCTACCATCTGTCTGGCGCACTAATCCCCTTCTCAGCTAACTCAATTGGTGTCGTTAATCTACTACATATTTCTCAGATCATTTTTTGTATATTTCCTGGCTGCTATAACTGTCGTCGAAGTCTCCACAAGAATTGTCCATTTTTTATCCATAAGAATGGGAAACCCTTTTCATCACATCAAAAGTATCCAAATTTCGGCTACATAAAAGTCAAGCAAATGAATCTAATCTAACTGTCTAATTTTTAGTTTCGACTCCATCATTCTTGTGATAGATTTCTACCAGGGCTAGATGAACTGTCGTAGGTCGTCTGAAAATACCGAAGAATCTGAGGCATTACTATTTTTCTTGAGTGATTTTTGAATGTATTTATCCAATAATTTATCCATGAAATGAGGAATGGGGCGCACAAACTTCCGTACAGATGAGACATAGCGATGCAAGTGGCAGGGATCAGCAATACCGGCTCGTCACAACCAAACGTATATATTCCCGCAGCCAGTCCGCTCTTTGCAAGGCATAGAAGGAGGTGGAGACTGCCAGAGAACGGACGATGGAGAGAGCGAGGAAGAGAGCGAGAGAGAGGAACGGCAACAATCGGGCTGGTGGGCGCTCCGATCGGTGCTGCCGGTCAGTCGAACGTCCTCCGTCGCTCGGTATTGGGCTGCAGCGCGGAGGCTCCTGCGCCCGCAGCAGGCCTGCACGCGCGAGTGCGTCGGCGCGCTGCACGAGTTTCGAGTTTAGCGCAGTTCGCCGCTCGGATCGTGGGTGTAGGTACAAAGTGACCCGGTCGCAGAGTGCGTCGGATCGGCGTCAAGGAGATCGCTCGCCCGGAAGCGCGCCGCGAGATCGGCTGCGATCCACGACAGATGGCTCGGCCGAGCGCGCGGGGCCCGTGACGCATCTCGAGCGGCCGAGCGGCCCCCGGCATGGACGTCATCGGCGACGGCGACGAGCAGGCCCTCCAGGCTATCCTCGGTGAGCGAGTGGCGGGGCCTTTTCTCCTTTCTCTCCTCCGTGGCGCGGTGCGGGGCCCAAGGGCCTCGAGCGAGCGAGCGAGCGAGCGTGCAACTCCGCCGCGGCCCGCGAGAAGGCCCCCTGCACGAGAGCGCGGAAAAGCGGAATTCCAGGTCGCGCAAAGCGGCTCCGTTAAGCGCAGCTGCTGCCGCTGACCCGGTTTTCCGCAGAGTCCGCGCTCGCCACTGCAACCGCGCCGGGAGTATCCGTAGGAAGACGCACCGGACGTGCTGCGCGTCTCGCTCTCGTAACGTAATTACCGAGATCGGTGATCGCAGCGAGCTGCAATTTTGCCTTCCTGCGCGCACAGCCGAGACTCGAGATATCTTCTCCGCAGAGCGGGACCGCGCTCCCGCTGGAGAACGTCGGCTGCACGGCGCTCCGTGTCGGTCCCAAACGAGTTTTCGCTTCTCGCTCCATCGTGTGAGAGGTACCTACTGCGCCACATCTCTGTGGCAGCGCTCAGACAGTACGTGGCGCTCGAGACTCCCCATGGATCTGATCTGCTAACTCGCCATGTATTCAAAATCGGCATCTCAGCAGGAAAGCTTGGCTATATCACGTGGAGCGGAAAGCCTCGAATGTTCTATCGCGTAACCGCTGCTCATTGGGTTATTTGAGAATCTGCTCTCGCAGTGTAGTACACACTATTTCTATCTAGCTTTCACAAAAACGCATTGATTCTCGTGTCGGCAGCCAATTGGAAGCATTAACACAATTATTGATTCAGCCCAAAAGGGATCCAGCTCACTCAATCTGCGTTTTAATTTTGAGCAATTTCACTGGCAAGTGGCATGCGAACCTTAGGGATTTGTTTGGAGTAGAGTTAACTTATGCTCAAATCAATCACTGAAGATTAGAACGGAGTAATGAGAATGAGAAGACAAGAGAACAATTTTGGAGTCTGGCGTCGAGGAAACGCTAATTTCGTTTAGGCTTATTATCACAAATCAAAACATCTGTTCAGTAACGATAGCTGCGTGGTCTAACCAAACTCGGAACTTATCTACTTACAGCATTTACTCGTGGTTCTATTCGTACCCGTCGGAGCTGAAATCTGTTGTGAATGATTGACCGTGATACCAAATCTCGAAACTCGACTCGTTTGCAATTGGCACGGATATCATGTGGCGAGTATCCTGGCAACATCATCACAAAGACACGTAATCCAAAATTACACAGATGCTCAGTGCGGCGAGTCCAATTTAGCGATAGATTGTACAACTCTCCACCAGCTGTTATTGAAAGAGTTCTAGAGTGATGGAACATATTGTACATGTAATGGGCAAATGATTATACCGATATTCACTGCCGATATCATTGCATATTCATTCCGGGAACAAGGGCCATGCTGAGCAAGGGAACATGTGATTACTCAGCGCTGCACAGCTCGATTTGTGATCCAAACGCGTGAATCGAGCATTTGAGTCTCTAAAGCAATAAAATGACGTACAGGAATCCCGGAGTGTAGTTCTCCTCTAAGCCATGCATCGTGTGTGTGTTTGTTTGCGTGTCATTAACTCGGCGCTCCGCTCGTACCTGTCACTAACCTCCGCCATTTTTGTTGCTCTCCATAGTCATCTAAGGCTCGCATCTCTGAGACAGTGAAAGTCCTTGATAAACTGAACATTTTCCATGAATGTCAAGGAATTTCGGTTAAACTCCCTTGTCAAGGCAGGTTGTACAATAAATGAAATATTGGAGGTGTTTGGTTTTCTTGACTCACATTTTCATCCCAAAAAATGAGCTGTAATAGGAATACCTCGTCTCCATCTCACTTGAAATATTTGAAATCGATAAGGTATCTGTGGAAGAATTTCAATGCTCTTACGAATTGGCAAGATTTTGACTGTGCACTCATGTGATGATCATCATGAATCAGTTCAGGATTCATACGTCCAAGGAGTAAATGGTTAATTGATATGAGTCATCATCAAATAGCAGTTTTGTATCAGCTACTTCAACTAAATTAAGATTCTGGAAGCAACATGAATACAATAAAAGATTCCGAGTGTCAAAAGCTGTTCACGATTATAATTTGATAGCTTAAGAATTGTATCACTCGCTGAGGACTCAATGATTCGCGGGACCAGAAAACTGTATTTCTCCACCATTATTGATTTACATAATCATCTTGGAGTTGCGCAGAGGAGACCTGACGATAACAACAACTCACAATTAAATAATTACCAGTATACTGAAATGGCCCATCTCATCAATACGAGAATTTTTACGTGTAATTATATTACAAACGATTTCGTTATTTATGATTCTCTGAAGGCCTGAAGTGTAGGTGAGGGGTTTGAGAAACTTTATCTGTTGCAGGTCGTTTCATACATGAAGTAGGAATATTTCAATCAACGTTTGAAACCGTGAAGTGATCTAGGAAACTTGCGATGTGACTCATGCAGATCAAAATATCCTCAAATCATTGAATTCTAATTCTTTTACTATTCTCGCTATGCGATATTCAACCTCGTGAAGTGTGGGGGCCAGATTGGTTATTAATCAATATGGTCAGTTCTCAGGGATTTTTGTAACTCCGTGTTCAGGCTTGGTTGGACGATTATAACGGCTCAAAGACGATCCAGCGGGACGATTTCATCGTGAATCGATGCGATTCTTGAAACCAACATTCATCACATTGGGAGCGCTCCCGGTGCGCTCGACGCGCAATCTTGCTGTCAAAACGTATTCTGTTGAAAAAAACGTTTCCAAACAATTTGAAACTACTTGATGGATACCGCCACATGTTGGAGAATTTTTCTACAAATCAAAAAAAAAGGTTCGTGAAGAAAATTTGAGAAATGAGCAAATAATAGACTTGCGGGGACCTATTGGAAAATTATTGAAGACGATAGAAATCTCTCCCGCAAGTCTATTAGCTCAATTTTGTACCTTTCTTCACTAAATTTTAGTTGAGATTCGTAGAAAAATTTCGTGCAGGTGGTGGTATCCTCCAAATATTTTCTAACTATTTAGAAAAATTTTTATTGACAAAATACATTTTGACCGCAGGATGGCGCGTCAACCGCACTGAGGAGGACTCTTAAAGGTCAAAAAAAGTCTTCCAAAATCATGACGTAAAAAAGGGTCAAAATCTCAGTTCCATGTCATACCCAAACAGAAATTTTCCGCTAAGGAGCGTGGCACACTTTCATGTACTGTACTTTTGACTTCTTGTGAGTTAATTGATATCAAAACCAAGGGGTTCCATGCTAGAAACCGTCGCTTCGAGACCAGAAAGCCATTGCTCAGTGTATCACATTGGGATAGACATTTTGTCCGTGAAAATTCGTTTCAAATTTTTCAAACTGTGGTATCGCCACGTAATCACACGCATTCGTGAGAAATGGGTCCGGACTATGGTTTGTTCTCAAAGTTAAGGGTTCAAATAGTATATTTCGAGACAAGGGCGTAAAAGTTGGATTTTTTATAACGAGCGATATTCTCTAGCCCGAGCCGAAGGCTAGGGTCGGAATCGTTATTTTTAATAACGTCACCCCAGTCGGTAATGATTCGCAATATGCAACATTCCGCAAGCCTACGCCGTGGCGCTATTGGGCACATTCCGAGCTCGTATGATAAAAAAAGTTTTCTATGCATATACTGCATATGTCAAGAGCATTGACCTGTGAATCTGGCCATACTCAACTGCATCCGAGATATCAATGTCCAAGAAGTTCGGTCAGTTTCGTATCACTCGGCAGCACTTCTCAGAAATTGTTGATGAATGCCGGGGGTCAATTTTTCGGTTCGGTATCCATATACAAAGAATCCGCGCGGACAAATCGCTACGTTGAGTTATTCGAATACTTATGTAAGTTACGTGTTAAAAAAACTCTTATTACTCCGTGACAACAACTCCCATAGAACTTTGTAAAAACCAAAGTGGCTCAAGAGATCCGGTCAAAACTCTCTGCTTTATGATTATTTAGTATTAACCATGTCTTGGAATGAGACAGGTCTTTCCCCCTCACGAAGATTAGTCGAATCATTTTCCTCCATCCAAAAAATTTTGCTCTTCTACCCTTGAAGCAGCAGGAATTTTCAATTTCATCATATTGGGAACAAAATTAGAGAGCGATCAAATTTTCAAAAAATATTTTGTCATAAGATTGGACTCTGCCACGGAATGAGATATTTTCACAGTCGATGATTTAATTACACGGAATCATCAAATGAGGGTTTGCATTCGTATTGTGTTAAATGACTTATTCATATTCCAGTTTCGAAGAAACATTAGTGCAGATATGATTTCAACTGCCATAGTGGATTCATAGACATGAAGGGTAAAATTTGAACTTGAGAAACTCAAGAAACGATCCATCTTGGTCAAATTTTCACAAGGGGAATACTCGCATAATGGAAGGTCAAGGATTTGGCTGAAAATGTCGTTATCGTCTTCTTTGAATGTCAAGAAATGATTTGAAGCTCAAATGTGCAAGGCTCAAGCGTTTCAAGGCTATCTCTCTAAATCTGATCCTGTTAAATTTCACGCAAACCGTGTCACTTTTAAAAAAATCTTGCAACACGCCTTCGTGTTAATTTTAACGGTTCGAGTGAAATTTTTACACGCTTCATCGTGTCATTCGTAATCCGTAGCTGATCAAAAATTGATAAATAACAGACTGTGGCATGGCTTCTTTATTAATTAAAAATTCGTTCTGAAAAATGAAATAACTTTCTTGGACTCACCTTATGAGCCATTTGATGAGTTTTTGGGCTATCTACAAAATACATACAAAGGCTACCATCGTCCGGTTACAATTTTAGTGACAAAAGAGGCTTTAACGGAAGTCATTTCCTGCTTTGCATTTTCTTTGATATATGCTGATTCAGTGAAATTTTTCTCGACTCTAAAAAGGGAGCTAAACTATTTATTATTGTAATTCCTGTAGAATTTGCAGTTTTTCGCTAATAACAAAAAGATTATGGCACATAATGAGTCTGAAATATGAAGTTATTTATTTTTAAATGATACGTCTATTTGATTTGACAGGAGTCGACAAATCTCATTGTTACTAAGGAAATCTAAATTCCCTATCAACTATTCTCATTTACATTTCGAATATCGATGCAATAATTATAATAATTGGGAGATTAGATGGGCAACAGTTGTTAAAATGAAAGAACAATCTTTATTCTTCTCAGAAACGTATAACAGACGGCTATATGCACGTGGAGCATGTTAGTATCTTTATTCAAGAGAATATGTCAATAGATTTCACACGATAAAACGTCTCAAACTAGAAAACGACACGGTTCGCGCGTCATTTGCTGCGAATTTCCTACAAAGCCGTGTTGTTTCGGAAACTACACGCTCACCGTGTAAGCAAAATAACACGATCGGATTTAGAGAGATGGACTGTAGTTCTAAAACGTTTGAGTGTTACACGTTGTGGCTTTGGGTATCATCTTTTATCAAATAGAGGCAATTCCCGAACTTTCATTCAAATCTGTGACCTCTGATTATTACAGCGTAAAAGGTAGAAGAGAGGAAATCTCATTCACTCCAAACTTGATTCTCATATGAAAGATTTCCAACCGAAACAATAGAAGTCTATTCTGAATTTCTAAAAAATTGCATAGCTATTTTGCTGGCTTGCCGGTGATGATGTCACAAAAACGTGTATATTCATATCAGATTTTCCCGAACAATCAACGCGAATAGTAATCACTGATATACAAGATCATGAGTCAATTTTTCGAGAATTATCAATGGACATAAAGTGTTTTGATTTGAAGCCGTTTCCATGCTCTAAATGATGAGCCTCAAATCATTTTACAATTAGATTTGGCTTACCTGATGACGTTTGTGAATATAGCAACTGTGTACCTCAAATTTAGTTGTTTCGGCGGCATTGCTCACATTCCATGTTGATCTTCGAGGAACGTCGTGAAGATTCAGACAACAATTGAACCGATAAATCAATTACTCGCTTTGGCAGAGTGGCAATCTCTGAAGGAAATGCTATTAACTTTATGCACGCATGAAGCCAATCAAACTTGGTAGTAAAACTAGATATGAGTAACATGGGGGAGTACTCATAGAAATTTGGGCGCAATCCCACACAGCATTAGCATGTTTCAGGAACGTTTCTGGAAGATTTCAGTGAAAGGTTGGGAACCTTTCAGAAATCTTTCGAAGAAACGTTCCAAAAATATAGATATGTCCCCCTCCAAAACCCCTCCGAAATATTTCCTAGAAGTATTTCTGCAATATTTCGGCGATTTGTTCACTGAAATGTTTTTGAAAGATTTTGGAAATTTTTCACCAAAATGTTCCTGAACCATTCCATGTAATTTCTCAGAAACATTTCGATGAATGATTCCCGGAAAATCTAATTGGAATCTCCCACGAAAAAAGATATATTCCCGGTTCGAAACATTTTTGAAATATTTCTTGGAAGATTAGTGGCGGGGTTTATTCTAGATGTATTCTTGAGAGCTTCTCCAGAATTTTTCATCGAAAGGTATCTGCAAGGTTTCTGGAACATTTCACATGGTGAAACCGTTCATGAATGATTTGAATGACTCCATCATTTCTGGCCTCTTACGTAGCTTACTGTAATAACCGAATCGGGGCTGCTCAGGATAGATGAAGTACACCTCAAGTGGTGACGATCTGAAGAATTTTTCATCTATCTCCACCTGAACGATGATAGATCATCCTAATTTTTACCAATATAAAACCTGTTGGATAATTACAATCACTAATGTAGAATAATATATTGACAAAACGGTTTCCTTTGATGATGATCTCCACACGAATTATTTTCAAAGCATTTAGTCTGACTAATACCACATACATTTCATATACGAAATTCGCAACGATAGAACCGATATAAAACCATCATTGACTCGTCCTACAATATTCATGATCATGTTCTAGCCTAAATTATTACGTTTTCCACGAACCTTGGGTTTGAAATGAGAGGGGTGTATACACTGTAAAAAATTGGTTGAATTTCAACCAGGTAGTTGAAATTAAACAAGGTGGTTGAATTTTCCGATGCTAGTTCGGATGACTCCTCGGGATGTGGGTAGCCCTCGGATTGATGTCCTAGCTTTCATCGTTGTCGAGGATTTGGGAGATATTTGTTCATAATGGTTATGGAAGTCAGATTCCAACTGGTTATTAGTTGAACTTTTTTTTTCAAATCATATGAAAAATATATATATAAATAGCTTATATAAAAAATTTTTTGACTTCCAACCAAAAATCCAACCATCTGGTTGAATTTCAACCAGTTGGTTGAATATAAATTCAACCAGATGGTTGAATTATGTGTCCAACTAGAAGTTGAAATAAAAACTTCAACCAGTTGGTTGAAGTTTTTTCCAGCAATTTTTTACAGTGCACAACTTGCCCTCATATACGAATCTCAAGAATGCGCGTCCATTGATCTTGCTGCGTATTTATTCATTATTATTACTATTAAAATTATTATTATTATTATTTTTTCATATTTGTCACATTGGAAACTGGATAAATAGCTTATTTGGACCTACCCAAAACGATTTTTGCGTATGCTAGCTCTGCATGCTCCTAAAAATTCACGGAAGGCAGCGCCGACACTTTTTGACTCGAACTGATTTGAGCTCTACGTGGTCTAGATTGCATCGGAGGAACTCATTTCAATCTGTGACATAGCCAGCATATGAGCTGGATGATACAAGTAAAAGATTTTGCTCATAGTAAGCCCACACATCGATATTCATACCAAAGTTTCTATGTATGTTTGACCTAGTCTTCCCCCGAGTCTTCCAGTCATAATCTTGAGATGATGAAAATTATCGTTACGGCAATATTCTTCCATTATAGACCAGTATTACATCAACCAATTTTTATAGGGCTTATCCATAAATCACCGTGACCACTTCAGGAGGAGAGGAGGGGGTCTGACCTGTGATTACGCTAATGGGAAGTAAACTCCGTGCTAAATTATATGGCAGCGGAGAGCCAACATGGCCGCATCTCAAAAGTACACGTGTTAATCAAATGGGCCAATATGGCCGCCGCCGAAACGAGTTTTCTTCCCAAATGTTAAACAGATATGCAAAATGGTCTAAAACTTGTCGTCGGGGAGGGGGGGGGGATTAAAAGATTTTGGAGATCAAGCTACGTGGTTTATGAGTAAGCCCATAGGTTTGATGATCGAAATGCGTACTCGAGCGTCTGAGTCGTACATGTTTTCCAATGCATGTAATGAGGGTTTTCTGTCTGTTACGTGGACACCCGGTTTTCCTACCAAACGATGTATAGTATGTTCCGTAGCAGTTTCTTTGGTAAGAATATGATCGCATTAGATGAATTCTACGCAAAAAAATAGCTGATTCAACACGATGTTCGTGAGAGCGATAAATAAAGTACACCGTATTGACCAAAAATTGCAAGTTTCCGCGATAATGTCCTCATAATTATGTATAGTTATATATGGAACTCTTATACTTGGAACGTTGGAAAATATTCAAGTGAATCAAAGTCGTAGGCAAAATCGCTGAAATTTTGAGGTTCGGCTTTATAAAGCATCGAAGCTACTTGATGTAAAAAATGTACAATAATGTTACATTCCCTTAGAATTTGAACTATCCAAATTCAAGGATATTTTATTTCACTCACTTTAATGATTTATGATACTAATGAGAGTGAGATAGGAGAATTTGATATGGCCGAAATGGCATTATCAAATTCTATCGAGTCGTATTTAAACTCTTTACAATGAGGAATTGATATTATACCTGAAGAGGGTGGAATTGAGCCCATCCAGTCGCAAATTGCATAATGAAATATGACATGAATTCGCTATTCTGGATGTTGGCACTTGAACCATCATCACAAATCAGGATATTCTATCTTTGAGTGGTAGAGTATTACCATCTGGTACGAATCATCAATAAAATGACGTTTATTAAAATTGTCATCGTTTGCTCTCACATCCATGAACATCTCATGAACTTGCTTGTTGAGCATTCGATTAAATTGTAACAAGCCCTAAGTTGTTACTTTAGAGGAGATTAATCAGAGCTGTCCATGGTGAGATCGTGCAGTGAAAAATTTTTTTACGAGAAATATTCCGAATTCCGACCTTTGGAAACTTATCAATTCCAACAAGAAAACTGTGGGTCTACTCCAATAAAGAACCAGTAATTGAAATAAGATTGAAAAATTCACTCAACGATTTGTGAAAATTCTTGCAGTAATGGCAAGCCACGATTTCTCTAAATTTTGGTCACAATTGGAGAGAATGAATTCTTTAGAGAAAATAGTACCATTGTTACAAGGATTAAGATTAAATGCCGCAACTGAAAATCTTCTGTTATTCTTTTTACGAGACTTGGTACAGTTCCCACTCTCTCCGCCGCAATCAGTGAGAGGTCACTGATCGTGTCAGCGAGGCGGGGTGGGCTTATGCTGAACGAATCAGTGAGCAAGCAGATAGGTCAGTAACACTAAATGTCTGCCACCTCGCGACTTTGTCGGTTGCATACAACCGTAAAATAGTTTGAAGCTAGAACTAATTTTATTATGTGTATTAGTCAATCATGCATGGCAGAGCCCAGTGCATACCGAATTTACGCCAATAATGTTTCCAAAACACCTAATTAGCGTTGCGTGCACGCAAGGCTCTACTGATTCATCAGCGGCCGCCTCGTGACTTTAAACTTCTATAAAACAAACTATAGTCATCTATTCACCAAAAATCGTGGCTTATCAATAATTTTATCGTGGCAGGATACTACTTGTCACATATCCGCACAAGGTTACTCTTCAAAAAGCATTTTTGAGCAATCTAGCTCGCTTAACCTCGAAATCGCACCAAAGAGCTGATTCGCCACTACTGCCACCTCACGACTTGGTGTATCGTTTGCAGCCATGATGCGGATCTAGATAATATATTTACCCTCAGGTCTAATTGTAAATTTATCACGGCAGAACACATTGCATATTAAATTTATGTCAATAATGTCGCGAAAACGCGTAATGACCGTTGCGTGCACGCAAGGCTCTACCGATTCATCGGCGACCGCCATATTG
>JAPYYZ010012553.1:0-10852 GCA_030522705.1 Eretmocerus eremicus | reverse complement strand
AAGTGACCAGCTACTTATTCAATAAGTGCTAGGCCACTTACAAGATAAGTGACCAGAATCGCACTTATTGAATAAGTAGCTGGTCACTTATTGTAAGTGAGCGAGTTTTAACTTATTCAGTAAGTGACCGGCTACTTATTTTAAGTGGAGTTCCACTTATTGATTAGCATTGATCGAGAAAAACTCGTCTACAAACTTTCATGAGTATAAAAAAAAAGGAAATACTTACGTCATGAAATATAAAAACAAAAACGAAAATTCCACGGATCAGAAAAAATACGATTGCAGTAATAAGTTTGAGGGTATCAAATGAGATTCAGCATAGTTTATTTTTCTATACTAAGCAAACCTGATATTATTGAGCCTCAAATGTACAGTATTTATATAAACAGAAACATGATTGGGTAACTTTGAAAGAGTCAACTTTTTATCCATGAGTTATGAGTATTCGTAACTGTCGATTTAGCTCTGAACGATAAAGAATACTTAAATGGCAAAAATCGATCTAAATGAGATATAGGAAAACGAGTGAAACCATTTAGAGCGACCATCGACTTTTGCGCTCTCAGTGGATTATAGCGTTGAGGTCTGTGCCCGCATACATTTTAGATTATTATTGCTGAGAAAAATGTCTCACAACTTTGAATATATTCGAAAAGATTTTCTAAAAAAAGTATCTTAATATTCTTGGGGTAGTAGGTTGCTAACTGGCATATATTCTCTTGGGCCTCTTGGCTGTGTGGTATCCTCGGTGGTATCCTTCTCGGAGGCTTGAAAATATCGTAGTCAACAGCAAAAAAACCAATCATCCGTCAGTTGGATGTGGGGTTCTGCAGGCGATGTATATTTTCAATAACTCAAATTTCTGCGCGAACGTGTATGTTATTAATCGAATCATCGATTGGTGAGCAATTGAGGAAGATAAAACTAACAAAGACAAGTCCTTAAAATGTGATGTACGTACAGATTGAACGAATCTTTTCCCAATTATATCTTACGAGCTCTTTTGTGATGCTCTCAAGCGCCTAAATCATTCGATGTCAGCTCAAATTTACACAAAGATGCGTCTGAAGTAAATATTGACATAGCATTAAAATCTCGACTAGCTGTTAGGATGCAATGAATTCACGTACTTCATAGAGCTATTGCACAAGTATTTTAGATATCAATGAAAATTTTAGAGCGAAAGACTCTTCATCGCTTGGTAAAGATGAGCTTGTGAAACTATATTCGTGAAACTGGTCAGACGATGATACTTTTCAGCTATTGTCGGTTTCTGTATCAAAGATGCTTATGGACAATGGTCAAGGACATATTCTTATGGCAAATAAAGATGGTTAATACAATTTTTAGAACTATGAGACTCGACCAGGGACAAAATACTGCTGGAAAATATTATCCTATAGTTTTTGCGAAGGGAATAAATAAATGTAAATGAAAATGAGGACGAGAAGATCAGTTTACAAATAAGTATGCATAATAGAGAGAAATAAGAAGCATGTGACACCTTTGAAGTAAAAGAGTGAAAGGGTCTGAGTTTTGGTATCATATTGTGTCTTCGGCATCGGTTTTGGGCACTATTTCATCGAGGGGTCAGTACTTATATTTAGTACTCAAAATGACATCAACAGCAATCTTAGGTACGATTTTTCAGTAAAGAATAAAATCAATCCGTGCGAATTAGTCATGGATCCTATTAGAAAAACAAGTTGTATGCATTTTTAATCAACTTTTTCTCCGTACTTTCTGTCTATCTCGTGGCTCCCCACCACTTTTGGCTTCTTTGGAACGGGAAAGGTTAAAAGTCGAGTATTCGTCTCTTTTTCCCAATAGTGGTCAAACATGTGTATTTTCTACGTTAATTACGTGACTGAATGGTTAAGGCTCATACGTTTGAGATACTGGTGATTTTCGGAGCCCATTGATGTCAGAATGGAAGTTGATGGAGATTTTTGATTCTAGATACTAGTCAGTTGCGTAAATTTCTTGAGGACGTTACACACAAACAATTTTACCCTCTATCAGAGCATGGCATTTTGAAATTTATCTGAGCTGATCAGTGTTGAAGGCAATAAATAGTTCATTTCGATACGAGGGCGCAAAAGTTGGTTTCAGAATATAGGGAGTGAAATTTTTCGTCCCGAACCCAAAGCGAAGCGTGACGAGGCGAGGGTCGGCGTTTTCATGAAATTGCGAAAACCATCCTTTGCGCCCGTGTATCGCACACTTCTTTTTTGCCATCCCGCGTCAAGGGCTTGCGCGAACTTACGCTAAAACGTCAGTGATTGAAGTAAAAAATTGTCGAATTGTCGAACGAGTTGTCGAGTCATTGTTATTATCTAACTTGTATTTGTCGACCCGTCGTTTGGCCGAAATCGACAGTGTTCTAATAAAATGGGAATGACTTGACCGAAAGTACTCGTAACCCATCGAATAGCCAGGAAATCGGGCCCATTTCACTCTAGTACTCTTTGGATTCGGGCTAAACGATTAGCAAATCATTGGAGTTTTTGTGTAAGTTTGGATGAAAAAATTTCTTTTTCGCGGACGTAGTGTCTAAATAGTACATTGTGTAACGAGTGAGGAATAGTTGCCAGTTGCGCCCGAGGGCGAAGCCCGAGTGCCGCATCGGCAACTTAACCTCACGCGTTGCACACTATACTTTTCACCACTCTAACCTCAAAATCGGGCATTTTTCCCCTTTTTGCGGCTCTCGTGGTGGAGAATATCACATCACTTCCTCGCCTTCCGCCTTCAGTGATGTAATCTACTATTTTATCACAAGGGGCGAGGAATCTCCCATAGCAACGTTACGATATTCTTCATTGCGCAACGTTGCTAAGGGCTGGCGTAGCGTTATTTTTAATTACCTCACCTCAGTCGGTAACGATTCGCAATATGCAACTTTCTGCAAGCCTACGCCGTGGCGCTATTGGGCACATTCCGAGCCCGAGTGATGAAAAATCAATTTTTCTCCAAACTCTCTGTTGGCATCTACAGTAATATCTATGTATAAGGTACCAGACCTGAACTTGCAAAGTCTCACATGCTTCGGGAATCATTATTAGACACTCTTTAGAAGAGGGGACAATTCCCGTATCGTATAGGCACACAGTTGCATTTCGAAAGTTACTCCGGATCCTGCTGTAGATCCACGCAGAGGACATCCATGCCCTTGTGCATCTGTCTCACGTGGTTGTAGATCGCGTACCTGTACTTTGACCTATGCGGGCAGTAGTAACATTTGAACCTGCAATGAGTATACAAAATTATAGCACTACATCACAAAAAAAATCAATTCAACGTGAGGTTTCAGGATTTACGGCTGAATCGAGTGTACCTCGGCGGCTGGTTTATGCAGGCGTATCGCAGGTGTTGCTGCAAGCCCCGCAAGTACGAAAAGCTGCTGGGGCACCTGGGGCAGCGGAATCGGCGCCAGGCATGACCGGATATCTGCCTCGGATCGTCCTCGTCGAGCTGCGAACCCACGCCCTCGGCCAGAAGAAGCTCTTCGCGCCTATCGGGATTTTGGGGAGGCCTGCCTCGTCTTGGAGCGGACTGTTGGTGGAAGTGGGGCCCACCCGCGACCAAGATTTCCTCAATGTCCATAACTTGCAGCTGGTCTTCCTCGTCTGCGGGGGCGACAAACAGAACAAGAAATGGGTGGTGAGAAGAGGTACAAGGTGGGGGCATCTATCTACTGCACAGCGGTGCTACCAATATGTTTTTGGGGAATTGGTGCATCGTGACGAGTGTTGAGTTGGGAAGCAGAGTGATTATGCTGGGATAAGGGCGTGTGAATGCAGTTGAAAATACTGGTTATTGCGATCGTGGAAAACCACGCGTAACAATCAATACGCGTATGGTATGGAACGAGAAAAATTGTTTGATTAATTTGTTGTAAGAATGTGGCTCGTTAGGAGTATAGGGTATGATTTTTCATTGATTCGTTGTTTGGAAACACTTGAAAACGCGACTCTAGCCGCCTAGTATATGTAAATGAATATTTTTTCCTGTGCTTTCAAATGGTCACAAATAATGCAAACGGCTGGATCGAGTGATTCGGAAGCAGTTCTCTCACTTCAGATGATAATTCGGCACACGTGAATATAAAATTATGATGATTCTTATCCATTCGGATCGTTGAAATCCTCTGAGCAAACTCAAATTTTCGACGGTTAGCCAATTAGGAAACATTCAAACCTCGAAGGGAATGAGAGGTGGTCTTGTTAACTTCTCCATCGATGCAATGAAAATGAGTACACATTACCGAGCGCTCTCTCTCTCTCTCTCTCTCTCTCTCTCTCTCTCTCTCTCTCTCTCTCTCTCTCTCTCTCTCTCTCTCTCTCTCTCTCTCTCTCTCTCTCTCTCTCTCTCTCTCACTCTGTGCGCGCGCGCGCGCGCGTGTGTGTGTGTGTGTGTGTGTGTGGAGGGAAAACATCCAAGAATAGGAGGGAAAAGTTCATGTCATGACTTCCAAATTTACGTCATTCTGAAGGTTTATTACCTGCAAGCTTAGAAATAAGCACGCGCCTCTGCAAGTCAAGCATCAAGCGGGCCACCAATCAAAAACATTGGCGGTGGTTGAGGAATTCTTCATACGATAGAAATCAAGTAAAGGTATTCAAAATTAGGAGAGGAAAAATTTTTTATTTTTGATCTTCAGAGTTAAAATTTTTTGAGATAAAAATATTTCTTGGATTTCAGCATGAAGCGGGCTCCTGAAGTTATGCTCCATCCCAAATCAGATTGCTCTCTTCTGATTCGCTGGCTTAGTTTTCTCAGTCGTTGATAAATTTTGAATCGATCTACCATCTATTGATTGTGAAGTTTAGGAAACCATGTTTTGAAAGTAATAACGTCGGCTATCCTTCAAAGTGCTCGTCATCGAAGTTGATATGAAACAAATCAGAAATTGATTAGAGTTCATATGTACAAGGCGAGAATCAATCTCATTCTTTGAAATGGGTATACTGGACGGAAATTGTTTATAAGATTAAACTCTGATTTCTCATTGTATCCGATTTATTCACATTTTTTAAACATCTGTGTCATTCTTTGATCATCTGTTCCATTCAGCAACAATCAACTCGCACACCATATTTTTCTTCAAGCTTTACAAATTGATTACCTCATCTTCAGATCCGCTTTCGAATTAGAAAAATTCTACTTAAAGCATCTAGATTTACTATGTACAGTCGCTTCTCGATAACTATTTGCGTGACAAAACCATAGATTCTTAGATAAAAACGCAGTTTCTAGCTTATACTATGAATTTTTTTCAGTAGTCTTACCGATGACGCGAGATTCTCTTGGTGTTTGACAGAAATAATCTCTCAAACTCTCTTGAATTCAATAAGTGAGATTGACGAATTGGTGCGTCATTAAGTACAGTACATCTTTCACGTGATATATGCTTGTAATAGTATATTACGCAACTAGGGAGTAAAGTTAGCCATTCTTTCCTGGGTGCTTTATCACTCGAGGCGAAGCCGAATGAATTTTGGTACTACTTTTGTAAAAATGTTCCTAGTTGATAATTGATGTTGATTGTCGCTTGAATGCGTAACTTTTTGAAAAAGGATATTGGTTAATTTCCTCAACGAATACTCTTTAATTCTGCTAAGAGAGTTTTTATGAAAAAGTGCAGCCCAAAGTCAATAGTTATTTCTGTCATAATGTAGGATTAAAATTGAAGGACGAAGGACTTCGTCCGAGGACTATTTCTCTTCCTGTAGAGGAACATCATTGTTACCATTTGCATATTGTGGATATTGTTAGTACACTTTACTGATACATAATTTTGAAAACTCCTGAAGAATATATTTGAGAGTATCTCTAAAAAAATTTTGTTTAGGCTTTTGAAGACGTTCTTCACCGAACAACGTAGAAATACATATTATGTTATTATTAATGCAGAGACTCTATCGCAGGCTATACATTGAATCTTGTTGATCAACTTGTATAGGTTTTTTCTGCAAATAATTGTATTCTTGACAGTTTGTGCACTAAAGGCGCAGAGTAAAATTATTTGCAGGCAAACCAACAAAATTTGATCAACACGGTAGCATATTATGTACCGTTGCGAGGTCTGTCTGTTTTGAGTTATACCACCATCTGTGTCTATTTGATGGCAATCAATTCCGCTGGAGGGCCAAGAGACAAATTTTTTTCGTGGACTTATCCGATCGCAATGCTTTTTAATTTTTTCGTCATTTTGATCATGATGCCTGGAAATTAGTACTCATATAATACATGGCATGTACAAGAGCAAACAAGCATGTGTGCATTGGTATTGTGACATTGAAAAATTGGTTCAAATGAAAAGTGATCTATATTCAACAGAAATTTGTAATAGTAAATTGCGCAAGCAATTACAAGAAAAACTGTGAAGAAGGTTAAAACCACCACAAGAAAGCTAGTTTCACCTACCATGTATAGGACGCATCATAATCATCACAAACTCAATAAACTCACTGATATTCGTATCAATACGATCAATTTTTTTGCCATGGTTTGCTGCCACGTTCGGCGTGTCGCATCCTCTGAATTATCTGACTTTGAAGCATCGGCTGGACAAACTCATCATCAACTCAATTGAATTAATCAAGTCATATTAAGTTCGATTCGTTTCAGATAACTGCGGAATATTAACCCTTGCGTAGCCACCAGAGATCACACTCCTCAGAGCGTGTAATGAGTTTTAAAAACAAACATGCCTCCCAAAAATCAATGAATGTTCTGCTTTGCCGTTTGTGAACTTTTGTAATCTCAATAGAGTAATATACGTTCTAATTCTTTCCATCAAACCTGCATGTGAACCCTCGATTCGGCTATCCCTGGTAACGATTTAAAAAAGTCTGGAGTAGCATGTACTGTAGTGAAAATGGCGCGTAGACGTGGAAACAGCTTGCAACGAGTAGAAAGGGTGAAGAATATTGGAGCAGCCCTTCATATCGATTCTGAATTAGATTGTGAGCAGTTCGTTGCAGAACAAATGGAGAACATGTGAAGCCACCATGCAAAGCCGCCATCAAGAGCAACAGTCCAACGAGCAACCAACTTTGAAGCAATGACGTCCTGCCACACCGTGGCTGCTCGGCGAAGTACGGATGCTTTGACCGCGACTCGGCAAAAATAACATACTCCACGACCAAGCTCCAATGTAATGCACACCTGCATCGGGGTGTGGACGATTTTTAGACAATCAAAGAGCCTGAGCGCACCAAGCTTCGCATCGAGGAGTTCGATTCGTATGTCGATCTCCATCATTGGACTCCAGAAATAGTGTTTGAAACGGCGCGGATCCATATGGAAGATTCGGGGCGCGATTGGTACGAGGCTCGCATAGAGCGGTTCAGGTCGTGGACGACTTTGAGAGGGCCTTCAACGGCACATTTGTGTATCAGAGAACAAAAGTTGATCCGATGCGCGGAATGGTGGACTGCGTCCAGGAGCAGAGCGAGACTGCGGTAGCATATTTCCACCGCAAGTATAAACTCTGTAAACAACTACAGCTCCAGGATGCCGAAGCGCATAAGCAAAGCTTGCTTGGCTTCCGGACCCGGCAGCTCAGTGATTTCGCGCGTGCAAAGCCATTCTTCGACGCAAATGACTTCCTACGCGCTGTGTAGAAATACGAGCGTGACGATTAGTAGAGAAGAGAGCTGTTTGGAAGATGGCAGGGGTGACCAGCCAATTCCCAACATAGTACAGCAGGCAAGCAGAGTATTAAGCATGTCACAATCAAATGGGGCACTTACAATTGTGGGATCGAATCTTGGGATCCCATGGATCCTGAAAATTATTCCTCCGATAGGGCATCAATACAGAGTTCTGTAGCAGGATGTAATTCATGTGGCCCCAACGCGATAAATGCAATGATCATGAGTAATACTTTGTTCTCATACGTGCAACCATGAACAGTTTCCATGGTGCTCCAAGAAATAGCACTGAGGCCGCTGCGGAGAACTGGAAGGTGTAGTAGATTTCGGGAAACGTATGGCCGAGAAAGCGACAAGTTCTGAACAGTAGCTCCAGATTTCAATCAGCAGAGTGGCAGTGTTCGAGTCCAAACATCTATTCCCAAGTTACTGTTGCATTACAACTTGTTCAAAAAATTAAGCAACAGATTCATTTGAGAAGCTGTAGATCCAATTTAAGAAGAGCCAGACAAACCAAGAGCAGCGTGCCAGGTGGTGCTATGACTTTTATGAATTACAAGTAGCACACCGTGGTTGCGGACCACAGATTTTGATCAAAATTTGGGAATTTTCTTGTTCTGGTAAGAAATAAAGGAATCTCGAATGGTTTGGTCTAATGGGCCTTTCGTCTTGAGGTACAGCCAAATACATAAGGATTACTAGTATATCTACATACAAGAAGCTTTAGCATGAGCCTACACTCTAAATCTCTTCGACGTAATTTCACGTCAAAGTAAGAGTGAAATCACGTCGAAGTTAGTCGTCCTCAAAACGCTCCGTCTTCGACGTGAAATCGCACCGAACTCGAAGTGAAATTACGTCGAAGTGTTCGACGTTCCAAATTTATGTCCAAGCTTCGACGTAGCGGTGCAGACCGTGTTTACGAAACATTATAGGGATTGAAGATTAAAAAACTAAGCTCGTCATACAATGATGAGTGAGACAAGAGAGTACATACCTATCTTTTCTTGTTCATCATGTACCGAGCAAATGTACGACTGAGACGTTTTTTCCAGCTCAATTAGAAGTAAAACTTCCATTTCGAGGTTAGGGATGATCTCATTCGGATGTGCGTATCTCTTTTACTGATTGTAAACTGCACTTTGTCAAGAGTGAAGACTTTACAGCTAATAACAACAATAACTACTTATTTTTCCTCAATAGCCAGGGGAATAATTATAGAAAAAATCTGTGTATTTGTTATCATTTGTAAGATGTATATTTGTTGAGTATTAATTATTTTGAATATTCCGCGTCTAGCAATGTCACAAAATGTGAGTGTACCTTTATTATGTGGATGTACCTTTATTCTCGTTCAAGTGATGCAATATGTAAATTCAAAGTCAGTCAGAAATAGTAAGTCACAAAGTAAGAAGCTTGTGGTCTATGAAATAGCCCAAGTTGAAATGTAAGCAATAAACAAATTGTTTGTATGAAACAAGTGAATCGTACGAATAGGTATGTGGCAAATGTAATGCTTATGTATTGTAAACTACATGATTTGTGATCATTTGCAGGCGTCTTTTCAAAGATTGTACTTTTTCCAAAGGCTATCAACAAATTACTTTATGCAATAAAGTAGATTAGTAAAGTATCCAGACAGAGCCTCACTACCACGCGCCCCGACCACCACGATAAGACAACAGGTTATTGGTCCTCAGACACCCTGTCTGCGGAGGCGTGTGACGAAAGAGGTTATACATTGGTCAACCGCAAGCCACAACACGTGGTAGCGTGGAGATAAGTGAGGTTATACGTTGTCAGTATATGAGCCAAGAAATAGTCAGCGCAAAATGAACACCGTCAAATCACAGCTTGAGACTTTCGCTGAGGGCAGCGAAGGAAAGGTGAATTATGATTCATGGAGGTTCAATCTGAATCTTATTTTGAAGATGAATGACCTACACAAAGTTGCAACAGGCGTGACAGCCAGGACAGCAGGAAATGAAAATGTTGAAGCGGTCAAGAGTTGGCTGAAGAAAGAAGAAGAAGCCCAAGCTCTCGTCGGGCTGAACGTAAGTAGTAACATAGCCTCAGAAATATCAAATCGTACGTCGTCATGTCAAATGTTATCTAAACTGGAAACGCTAAACGGCAAAAAGTCTGAAATAACTGTAGAGAGCTTACAGGGGCAATGTTTTAGTTATCAGTATGATGGAAGGAAATCCGTAATTGAAAATTGCATGGCTATTCAGCAATTGTCTGATTTATTGCAAGCAGAAGGAGAAACTATAAAAGACAGTTGGATCATGTCTCGAGTCTTGAATATGTTGCCATCGAAATTACATCACTTTAGAACGTCTCGGGACTGCGTTGTTGGCACCAATGAAAATTTGAGTAAACTTTTTGAACTTTTACGTTCAGAAGAAGACAGATTGGATGAAAGTAAAATCAAGCCACCGAGTTCAGTTCAAAATGCTTTGTTGGCAAAGGCAACTGGAAATAGTAACAGTAAAAGTCAGAGCTATGAAAGTAATAAATGTGGAGGGAAGAATCATGTTAAGAAACATTGTAAGAATAAACCTAGCAAAGAATATTTGGATTACTGTAGGAAAACTTATCCATGTAAAATATGTGACAAAAAAGGTCACTTTGCCAAAGATTGTTGGAACAATGAAGACAATAAGAAGTCAGACGATAAGGGTGAAAACAAGCCAGACAAAAATGGAACTAAGAATAGTCGGGCCCTAACCGCAGTTGATCATATGAAAGAACTTTGAAGTCAATTTTTACGTCAGAGAAGTTCAAAGCTAGAGAGTTATTTGTCGACTTATTTATCTCCAAAAAGCTTGAGATAGAGATTTTATGCCATTAGCTCCTCTTTTCTTGCAAGTCCCAATGAGATCAAGAGGTGATGGCACTCTTACTGAATCAATTTTGATGTACAGAGAAGAATTCCATTGAGTAGCAGTCACAGTGCTCCAGGGCTTTGAAACACAAAATATACTCGCCTGTTTGCATGTACCTTCAACTGAATAATCAATCGCATCTACATAATTTCTATCAATCCCCACAACCTTTCTCACAACCCTGAATCCTCATCTGATCACTCGATATTTTGGATTCATTCAATGAAAGGGAGGGTATAGTATAGCATTAAATCTTTCTTTCGAGTCTTGGATATCAATGAGTTGGAAGAGATTTTATGA
>JAPYYZ010012552.1:0-14814 GCA_030522705.1 Eretmocerus eremicus | reverse complement strand
CTATGTAAAATTTTTTGGTCAAGAAAGAACTATGAAAAATATTTTGTTGAAAAGGAACTTTGTAAAGTTTTTCGACACAAAGTACCTAAATTGGTGGTTCCTCTCAAAATCTTGAGCAATTTTGGGTAGTTTCTTTTTCACCAGAATATTTTGGACAGTCCTTGTTTGGACAAAAACTTTTGAATGGTCCCCTTTTGACCAAAGAATTTTACATCGTTTCTCTTTGACCAAAAACCTTTACATAGTTTTTTTTTGTCCAGGATGGATCCATTTGAAAAAAATTTTTTGGATAGGTTAGTTCACAATCAGCCATTTCCAGATATTCACCAGGAAATCTCAGGTAGTTCCTTTCTGCCAATTTTTTTTAGATAGTTCCTTTTCAGCAAAAAAATTTAGATAGTCCTTTTTCCACTGGCGATTTTAGACAGTGCCTCTTTACTCTGGGCTATCGGTATAATTCATATTCATAATCAGCTCCTCAAGAAATTTCAGAGTTTTCAAAGAGAGCAGTTCCAGAAAAGAAATGCAATATTTGAGATTCCTGAATCTTTCACCCGTCTCGAGTAGAATTTTATATAAATTCTCCCTCGGTGTGAACCTCGGCAGAGCGGTATCAAGTCCATGTTATTGCAGATATGAAAATTTTTAGAGATGAGGAGGCAAGAGCGAGCGGGAAATGACGACGTCTTTTTAATATCGCCAGCTTTCCATCGCTCCCTCCGAGCCTTGAGAGAATAGTGTGGAAGAGCTGGAGTAGGAAAAGTTGCAATGATGTGTATGGATTTGAGGTGATTGATGTTCTTTGTGCTCAAATTCTGTCATCCTCTCTTTCTCTTTTCAACAATGATCTGATCTGATTCCCAAAATATCATCTTCTCAAGCTCGGCATAGTTCAGATTTTATTTTATCAATTTTCTGCAGACAAAGGAACAAGATATAATAGATACAGCAGAATGATCAAACTCAAATATTTGAATCTAGATTCTTTCCATCGTCTGCAAAATAAGGTGTCGATAGAAGAATTATTCTAGGCATGTGCTTTTACTTTATTGGGTCCTAGAATGGGGACGTGCTAATAGATTTGTTAACTATTCTCGAGATGATTTATCAAAAAGTAGAATTAATGATATGCCTGGAATGATCGAAGAGCCGACGCTCCATCTCCGAAAAAACTGCGCAAGACAATGACTCATGAAAAGATCATTAGATTTGCTGATTGTATCAATTATGTCAAGTGTGGAATACCGTTCATGTTATACAGTTACGAAGCAGTATAGTCTGAATTCAAATTCGACCTTCTATTCATTCAATTGATTAGTGCCATGAGACAGGAGTGAACGACTGAAGAATGAAACTAAATATTCATGAGCATTATCTGAATTCATGTTGGACAAAAAGTACCGGAACGAGTAAAAGAACGTATGCGATTCAAGACCGATTTGTCCCTCTCTCAATCTACCCAAAGCGCTCATTTTTATCCTCAGCGGGGTAGAAATCTCGTGCTCTCCGCATTGGCATTGGTCGGCGCTGCATGCATTCGCTCAATCATTTTCGCACGCAAGGCGAGCGATAAATAAGAGTCATAGAATGAGAGATGGCAAGAGAGGGTGAAAAGAGGCGAGTGAGAGAGAGAAAGAGGGAGAGGGAGAGAGCGCACGAGAGCGAAAGAGCGAGGGAGGAAGCAGAGTGATAGGAGGGACGAGAGGAGGCGGATTGGCGTGGCTGCGCTCGTTATGGAGGTAAACCACATGGCTATCTGGATACTGGCCACGCAAAACCCTCTCGACCCTCGTGCATGTACGCGCGGTCGCGTTATACACGTGGGCGCGGCGGAACATGAGAAAGAGCCGGGCAATCGTGACGCGAGCCAAGGGTGAGTTTGCCGTACCGCAGCCGAGGGCCGGTTATCGGTCTGGCTCTTGGCGTAAATTGGGTTAGATTAATCGGAATGGCGAGACCCAGCTCGAGTAGTGCGCGCTCCAAGGTCCGCTATCCGCAGTACGATGGATGGATGAGTTGCTTGGCCGTGTACTTCGTACGTATCTTGAGATTTTGGATTGGAATAAAAAAAGTCGACGGTGCCAGGCGCAAGTGCTCGTAGACGCACCAAATGCATGTGCATTGTAACATAGTGTAATCCAGTCAGTGCGCACGGTATTCGAACAAGCTCATTGAATAGATGCTAATGGATCGAGATCGTATTTATACGATTGGCGCAATTTATAGTGCTCCGAACCTACTTTAGGGCCTTGAAATATTATTCTGAGCTGGGAAGTGCCAGTAACTGATGTTGAAATGATGAAAGATGGCAACGTTTGAGACTCGAAGAATTTCTGATTTTCCTTCCTCTTCTGGGGAACAAAAATTCATGCGGCAGGCTGGTGATTACCTTTCGGAACTATTCTCCTGGGATTCTACAGATGAACTATACATTAACGTAAAGTTGTAGGAATTATTCCGAAAAATGATTAGCAGCCTGAATACCGTCCAAAGTACCAACTGGATTATCCAAAAAGTCGAAATGTAATCACAGCATCTGGTCCGAAGCCATCTTTATGTCGAAAAAAGTATCCTCATGAATATCATCTATATGGCCCAATTATCTAACTGAGAAAGGAAAGTACGAGAATCATTCGGATAGGCATTGGGTTCGTCTCTAGATCCATCATCGCTCAATTTTAGTAATCTACTCCAGCGTTTCTCTTGTATCCTTTCCATGACTGATAGTTGACTCCAGGAGTCCCCGATTTTTCTGCCCGAATGAACTGCCTGAGAATTGTAAGATTAGTGGTTAGATCTACGAATACTCGGTCTTAACACAGATGAATGTTGATGTGGTGCACGGATTGTAGTAAAAACGTAGAATATAAATTTTTTCTCAATGTTATCGCTAACACCCAGCCCAACATAGGAGTGCGGCGCCATTCTTCGATCTGTACCATCACAACGAGTACGAGCCGATGGTGTATTTCAAAATCGAGTAGCTGTGAAGGTAAGCTCCCGACTTCTCTCAGAGAATATCGCTGGAAAATCAGTCCACATAGCAAGAACAGCCTCCATACAACGTGGATGGATACATATCGTCAAGATGCTGAGGCGCTCGAGTGAGCCTCCACAAATGTCTTTGCATGATCGCACTGATCAGATTGCGACTTGTGCAAGTTTCCAAGTCAATACGTAAGCCTTCCTGCTAGTGGGGTGGTTGGAAGTTGTTTATTCTCCTGTTCCGAGACTGCGCTTCAACGCCCCTTACTAAGGACAAGGCTTGATCCTCCTCCTCGCTAGTTTCGTAAAGTGAGGATACACCAAGCTGAACCACGGAAGAAATGAGGCTCTTACGCATATTTTTCCGTCTGGTAGGGTCAAAATTTGTCCAGAATCAGAACTTCTCCGAGGTTTTTCCTATTCACTGTCTATTTTCATTCTGCAGATTCCTAGCGATGAGGGAAAATGGTACAAAGGTTGAGAGAAGTGTTATTGTTCGATGAACGTGTTTTATTCATGCGGAAAGGGTGCGGTTAACCCTCTAGAGCCGTGCGGATCCTGCAGAACCCATAATCATAGAGCATAGTATCAAAGTTGTGTCCAAACCCTTCAATTGATATGGGTCAAACTTATTTCAATCATTCCTACCAACGGCCTCTCTCCACCTATGTGGTGAGTGAACCATCAACTACTCCTGGCATCGGGTTAAGGCCGATTTTGAGGAAAATTCAACTCATACATAATGGCCTCTCTTGAGCTATGGGAGAGATTCTCCATCACTTGGAATCGATATTTGACCAGTTTTCGATGCTCCCGGCCCTAGAGGGTTAAGTGGACACCTTCTCTTTTAAAGAAGATAAATTGTGAACTCAATTTTTAAGGATTTTTTATCAACAGATACTCTTTATTGAGTATTTCGATCGGCGAGATAAGCAGTTATGATCGATTTTTTCAGAAAATCAAGAATTTGATATTTTTTGGATGGTAATATCAAAAATCTGTGAAAGGAATAGAAAAATTTTGAAGTTCAACGTAGTATATTTTATTTCTCTCGCAGAGCATACTCAAGCGTACACTTAAGAGCATACTCAGAGCATGCTCATACTGCCCCTTATGACCAATTAACTCGGAATTAGTCCGCGATTCCATACACAGATGAATATTGCTTGTTTGAGCCACCAAATCACCACTGAAAATTCATGTATAAAGGTATGAATGTGTCGCAAATGAGAGGATAAGACTCACACCGCAGATGAGAATTGACGTTTTGCCGCGGCAGTGAGAACTGGTGGTTCTTCTCTGGACATGGCGGGGCCTACACGAAATTTCCTCATATACAGAGAAAGACAAGCGGGATAGGCCGGGGCCCACCGGTGGGTTCCACCGCCAATCTACTTGTGTTATTTTCTGCATCACAAAGAAGCAATAAAAAGCAAAAATTCAAAAAGTTTTCAGCATTTGTATGGAGCTTCGGTAAATCAGAAGACATTCAATGCGAGATATAGCAAATACGCGACGTATACACGTAAATCAGTCCAAGAAAAAAAGTAACAGAGCAAGCACTATCCATTATGGGCATTCCACCCTTCGCCTTCCCAGATTGGCTCCACTTCAATCGACGTACGTGGGTGTGCAAGTATTGTTCGTTTTTGAGGCTCATCCACGAGTCATATTTCTGATCATCTGAATGCCTCACAATGTATATATATCAAAAGGAATGAATTCATCATGGATCAAATGAAATGAATCTGCGCTCGGTAGGTTTTCCATTATGCATGCTGATGAGCTCGATCGCTTTTCTTCCCTGAAAAATTCTTGTGCACTAGACTATTGCTGATATATTAGTAGTAGTATGTACATCTATTCTACATAATACGTCTCACTATTCCTTAAGCAGACGGCATGAACAGAAATATGATCTTCTTCCTTACATCTGTCCACCTTTCATAGTACGCTGGAGAATGCATATCAACTGAGATGGATGAAGGGGAGGATAAGGGAGGAGGGAAAGAGATGGTGAGCTGATAAGTCAACACAGCTTTCACTAGAGGAGTATGAAATGTACGAGCTCTGGGGTCCTTCTTCGTCATGCTTCGTTTCTCGGCTGGCTCAACATGCCACCACTGCTTCGTAACACCCCACAGTATCTCTTACTAGTCATATACTTTTCCAAGGAGACCACCCGCTTCGCCATGCCAACTTCATCTCACGTACCGTCAGAGCAGCTATCTCTGGAGAGAAAGAGAGCCAGCGGGAAGCATCATGTGGCATTATCCTTTGCAAAGTCTTGAGTTTGCGATACGGTGACAGAAAAGAAGCTTCGCACACCTGTGATAGTCGAGCAGCGGCGTAGGAGATCCACGATGGCTCACTCTTGTCGGCTGTCGCGTCATATAACGCGAGAGATGAATTCATCTCTTTCAGATCGCGAGGCGAAGCTCTGCAATTTTGCACACAATTCACCAGAGATAAGCACCGTGTGAGCAGTTTCTCTCTTATCTCGGCGAGCGGGCACATGATACGTGGCATCTTTTGTTACTACTACTGTTGTCATCGTCACTGAATGACGCATCTCATAAATCCAGCGTTGCATGAAGAGTTTTCAGGCGTCCCACGTTGTAATCGTTGGCATTATCATTATCTTTTGATGCTACAAGTCTGCAGTATAGAGCTATCTCGTGATCTTACATTGTGACTGACTGATAACTTACTTATGAACCAATTTTTTGGATGGATGGTTTAATTTCCTGAGCGCATGATTTCTATTGCCAGATGCCTGTATCAGACATCTGCAAGATGGTCCTACAATATCTTTGATTATGTTGTGACGAATTTTTAGGTTACGTACGTCTCTAGAGAGAACATGCTGAAAAGTTGAGTATATATCTTACTTTCGACCGGTAAGACCTCTTCGGACGGAGAATCTTTCGAATTCCTGAGAAAATTATCGTCGAGGTGGCTCACTGGACAATGACACGGTGCTGCTTCATTCCATATTCGAGAACTTGACTCTGAGGTGCGGATTTTGAACTGAATTGAAGGATCTGTCATTGTCCTTGCGGGGCAATTGTATGGTACTTGAAAGTACCATTCTGCAGGAACCATTCTGATTTCTTACGACATTCTACCACAGCACTCCAAATTTTACACATATGTAGTTACCTTGAAGTATCCAATATTAACTGGTATTTTAATGGCTAAGGGTTTTCTTCAAATCCTAAGTCCCGATTCGTTTTGGGATGATTCGTATCCAAATTTGGGGATGGAAAAGCCTTCTTTATTCAAAAGAAGACAGCGAGTTAGATCTTATCTGGGAGGAAATAGAAGCCGCAATATGATCAGAAGATAAAAAGCCAGACATTGAAAGTTAGCTGAGGTAGTTGTGTTTTGAATTCAGGAGTTAAGGATTCGTATTTCGGAAAAGTTCGAGGAGAAACGCGATATTTTGAAAAGGTTGAGTAGGAAGGCTCTATCTCAGAAGAAATTAGTGTAGAAGTTCTATTTCAGAGAATTTGAGAGGAGAATCATATATTAAAGTAGATAAGCTAAACGGCGTATTCCTAGACA
Source organism: Eretmocerus eremicus (assembly GCA_030522705.1). NCBI lineage: Eukaryota > Metazoa > Arthropoda > Insecta > Hymenoptera > Aphelinidae > Eretmocerus > Eretmocerus eremicus. The sequence continues at coordinate 8,262 of JAPYYZ010012552.1, read as the reverse complement.
GCTCAGGATGAGTGTATGGTATCTAAAGAGTTATCCGAAATGGATTGACATGGAAAATTTCTGGAAAATTGGAGTAGCGTAGTATGCCGCTCATGGGTACGGTATTTGTGGTATGAGAAGTCCTCCATCTCCCCCTCATTATCCACGGTGTTTATTAGACGCTCCGTATTTCGTTTTTATGCGTTTTCAAACGTTCAACGTGAGTCTCGTAAATATTTAAGCTTTGATTATGGTAAGCTAGTTTGTTTGGATCCCAAGCATCTGGAAATCAAAAGGTATATTCCTGTATGATTGATCGAATTCCTTCCTTTCATTCCCCTGTCTCATAATGGTGTTTGCAATACGTGTGGGAGTGTTGTTGCCAATCGCATAACAGAACACAGCTTCAGCTCCGGACGCGACGGACATTTAGAGCACAGATACCAAATTTTTGTTCTCTTCGATCAAACCAAAATTTCCTCGCACGATATCGGTCAATCAGAATTATTGGAATAGAAGCCACGTTGTTATCGGGACCAGCTGGAGTGAACAAAGATAATTTCAAATTTAGACAGACCACGTCTACAATCTTAGACGTGTCAATATTCCATGGCTATCCTTTGTACGATTAAATTCTGGATATCAATGAAACTTTTTAGAGATCTCGATTGGATCAATACGTGAATGCGATTCATGCGTCATTGCCGACTCAGAGAGATTGAAGACAGGGTGAGAATGGTTACCAGTAGTAACATACGAGTATGGTCAGACGAGGGGGTTCAAATCCTAAAATTCAGACTCTGTGAATTCGCTCGATCCGATTTCATCAGGATGCAGTTTGGATTGCAGTCTCAAGGGGTTCAAAAATATTGGTTACTCTACGCTCCATCGGGACAATGCCTTCGAGATGGAATGGAGGAACGTGGTGAATATTTGAGAGAATCACTTTTATCTCAATTATCGATCAATCTGAATCACACGGCGAAAACACGATTAGACTTTGGATTTTGGATTATGATCTTGAAAATCTTTGTGAGGATTATACATTGCCGTAACTCATGTATCAGCGTCAGCTTGAATGACATAGAGGCAGGCTCAGAATGATTTTAAGTGGTAACAAACGAGTATGGTCAGACGAAATGCTTGAAATTATGGAATTTAGATTTTGTGAGATCGCAGATTCAGGTTTAGAACTATTCTCGGCAGCGACTGACGGGCATACTTATACAAGTCGAGTGAGATTCTGCCATGAAAAATGGCCCATCCTCCAAAAAGTTGTCAATGTGTAACTAACGCGATTGCTCTCGTCTATCAAACCTCTCGCAATTAATGCTAGATCCGTGGACGACCATCACATCGCAATGAGTCATTATTGTTATTCGTAGAAACTCAGCCTTGCTCATTATATCGCAAGTCTCTGCCACGTGATCATTTCTCCTCACGTATACATCTGGTTCGCATGTAAGTGTATTGGGTCTATATCCGCCTGTAAAATTGGCGACGTAATTGGCAAACAAACCATCAGTGTATCTCCGCTTTTGCGATGCTCAGATTCGTTAACGAACAAGAGTCGAGCATAAAAGTGAGAGAGACAGCCGCAGCTGATATAATGTATTGGGTGGGGAAATTGAATCCCATCCTGACGCGTAATCTAAATTGAATCGTGCCTCATGGTATAGGCGGAGAGGGCCACAGGTGCTCTATCACCCGTACCGATATACTTGCCTTGCGAACGCTTGATTGTCAAAATAATTGTGATAGGCTGACACTCAAGGTAGTGATGGTATTGATAGTCTGATTATAATCGAACGATGGTGGTCATCTATTTTGATTAGTGAACTGCTGCGGTGACGACTGAGAGAAGCCGAGACACTTTTCACAAGTCGACCAAGTGAACCAAAGAGGAATTGGGAAGAGACATCTCAGGGAGAAAAAGAGGAAATGAAAAACTTGCCTAATTGTGTGAACCACTTGGTGATTTCTATGACCGAGGCACTTTGGACCCAAAATCCAATTATAGCTTCTAAAGTCTCGAGAGAACCTTGCGTGGGTTTGAGTCATATTCGTGCGTTAAAGGCAGCGCTTGATTTTTGTTTTGATGCTTTAGTTATAAAATTGGATAATATAGTAGATTACATCACTGAAGGCGGAAGGTGAGTTCGGGTCCCAGGACGCGTTGTCGGCCGAGCGCAGCGAGGGAGACATGTCCTAAGGGCCCGCACGAGCTCTTCCGCCGGAAGTGATGTCATATTTTTCACCTTGAGAGCCGCAAAAAGGGGAGAAATGTCCGATTTTGAGGTTAAAGTGGTGAAAAATATCAATATGATAAACTTACGGGAGATCTATTTGGGGCAAACCATATTCTAAACGAGCATAGAGGATCGTTCATTTCTGGTAGATCCGGCGAAAAATCGTGGCGTGTTTTTTCCCAAGCTTCAGTAGAGGATGCCGCTACTGTCCGATAATCATACATTAACTCATACTCACATGAAACTGTCCACATTTGTCTAGCTTCGCAGTAAATTATTATTCAGCTTCACGCAAATCTCATCTTCTGCAAGGGAGAGACGACTCGAGTTTAACGAGCAGCGTAAGAGCGAAAACAAATACTTGCTGAGATGGAGAGGGAGAGGAAACTCGCACTTGAGAGGATGAGGAAGGATGGAGAGGAGAGGAAGAGTAATAGAGAGATATGATATGGAAGATGCAGGGTAGGAGGAATACAAACCCAGAGCTGCAACATCGCCCTGAGGATATTTATATACATTCGGACAATTAGCTGGCCATTAGCCACTCGAGCCTTTGGGGCATCTGTCTACCAACTCGGGAACAAAGCGAGATAGAGATACGAAAGGGTGGAATGGGAGAACAAGCGCTAGAGCAAGGGAAAGTTTGGGATGCCACGCGAGAATGTGTGCTGATAATGGGCGAGGGCGAGAGCGCCGAGGTTAATAATTTCATCATTCAACTTGTTTGCTCAGCAGTTGCAATAGATGCAAGCGAGTGTGAGTGTTGGAGTCGAGAGGTATAGCTGTAGGAATGTTTCTCTTCAATAGCGGACAAATGGCATCCGAGGATTCACCGACTTCACAAACGTGATGGCGGTTAACTAAATTGATAGTCATGATCATGGTATCACTCAAAGCACTTGATTATAGTGTCGAGCTAAGTTTCAGTTTGCTTCAACGCTCTAACTACTGCCGAATCCTCACCAATAGTTTACCGCCAGTCAAAACCACAACAAGCACACAAAGGAATACAGGGGGAAGCTAATTTGAGCCGGGGTAGCCTCAAAATCCGTAGAAAGATGAATTATGTCACTATAACGATTCCGAGAGGTGGATGGAGCTTACGTCCCATCCTCACGCATCCCGAAGTTTCCAAGAAAAATTGGAACATCAATATCTCCCCACACAATCGTAGGTTTCCATCCAGCCTATTCAAAACCTTCCGACTGTTATTTGGGTAAATCTATCTGTGATGGATCTTATCAATTCTACTCTCGATGCGAGTGACTGACTAGCAAAACTTGCGTCTAGTGGACGGCTCAAAGTCAGGATATCACTCGCGACTGCTTACCCTTCACAAATGCGTCAGAAGTGGAGCATAATCATTTCTCAATATGATTCTACAGCTTCGAGATATCGATATACTGCATTTTGCATTTTCGTATTTTCGAGATGCATTGAATTGTATACTGTTTCTACAAATTGTGTTTCCAGGTGCATGGTACAATCGATCCATATCCATCGATAGTGGGTCTTCTCGAGGAATAATCGATAGAAGGAAAATGTCGTATGCTGTGTCTCAATTTTGCTACTGTATTTCAATCTCAATGACTGCTTTATCCCCATGCCGGAGTTTTTCAGGTTGTGTATGGCGATAGTATTGTTGATATCTGCATTTCATTGCGGTAAGTGAGTAACAATAATATTCAGTGAAAGTGACTGTGGAATTAGCGGTGTGTTTCAAGTTCGGTTCAGGTAGCAATTGGTGTTTTAGAGTTCATGATTCTTTTTCTGAGGATCTCCATTCACGCATGTATTCTATCAAGTGAAGCTTTTTTATCAATCAAGTTGAAAACTTTCTTACTGTTTGCGCGATGCGAGTTGAAGTTTTCCAAGAGTAATGTGGTAGTAGTACTCAAGTCTTTTTCGCACTTTGGCAGTACAATATCTCCAATGTGGAATTGATGCCTTCTGAAGGCATCAATTCCACATTGAATGCTTATTGAAGGATTCTTAAGACTCCACCACGGGTGGGACACTGTGAATTCTTTTTGGCAGCCATTTCAGCAACAGGGTATAGAATTGATGTTCTAAGACTTGATCATCATACTCAAACCATGAAGGGACCCGAAAGGAATCATCCAGGAGAGTGTTGGTAGGAATTATTAGGATCCTTCAAAGAGTGCATGGGCTTGATCCGCAGGAAATTCAACATTCTGCAGGATCTCATATATCGATAGCCTTATGAAGTCAGCTGTACGTGAAATTTGCCCCAAAATTCAGTCATGAAGGAATTATGAACAATGTGAATAAAACGAGACATCAAATTATACGCTGTGAAACCCAATCAGAGCATCGCGAGGAAAAGAGAAATTCGTAGCAATTGAATGAATTATGCGTGGTGTGGATGCAATTCACTACTGCAAATCTCTCATGCACGAATCACGAGGAGAGGAAGTGAAGAACGAAAAAGGAGAATTAATCACTGCCGCAGGCTTCATCATTATACGGACTGAAGAAATTCCCGGAACTTAAAAAACAGCATCGAAAAAAGGCTCTATCCTGGCGAGCAAAAACTTATACCTGGATATTCATCAAAGCGGTAAGCCTCAGTGGGGAATTCTTCGACGAATTGGTGGAACAGAGATCAAAAAGCAAGTGACGAGGAGGATGGGAACGCGGGGGTCTCTGTATTGTACTTTGGCTGTAGTCTTCGCTCAACTCTGATAATCTACGGACAGTATTCATGCCACGAATGGACGAACAAGTGTGGGAAATTGAAAATTTCTCCTTGTAATTTGACAGCAGTGCATTTTACATCTCCAGAAGATTCGAAATTTGCTCCATGCTACACATTTTCAGACATATTGCGTTATAATTGAATGTCTTGCTTGAGAACGTAGCGCACGGATATCTCAATGACCGTGTCTGAATGATTGAAAGTGAACTTCCTCATTGCATCCTGTGATCCTCATATCCTTCCACCAAGTTCTCCCAAAAAAATCATGAAGTAAGGTAGGTTCTTCGATATGGATAAATATTTTCAGAATTTGGACTATACTGCTGAATATGTATTGGCTCTGAAATCAAGTCGTCGAGGGAAAATGAGCCTATGAAGTTCGACTTTGTAACTTTATCAAACTTTTGGATCGACGAGATTGGGGCGATGTACGAGTAAATCAAGAGTTAGAGATGTATTGGTCAAGTTACTCCATAAATCGATTGAAATGTGTTGAAATCTTTCCAATCTCTTCCGTTTCGAGTAATCATGTCACTTCTTCCTCTATCATTTTCCATAAAAATGCAGTCAAGGCTATCATTGAATTATCATGCGAATTCGAGAGTCTTTCGCGACAAAACCTAATAGATCATTTAGTTTCATGGGAAAGAATCAATCACCTCGTAACGCCTGAAGTCTTCGAAAAAATCACCCCAACGTGAGATGATCAATACTCACAGAGGTCAGAGGGGTTCCGAAACTGAATCATTGAATGATGCTGCCGGATTAACTGAAGAACAGAGAACAGTTTTTGCATTGCTATTCTAGCCCTAAACCAAAGCGAAATGAGTTCATTTCTGGCTCTAAAGGATTCAATGAACAAGAAAATGTCGATTTGATAACCAAGCTATGAATGAGTGGTATTGACAAAGCTGACCCCATTTGATCCATTGAGTCGGCTAAGAGCAGAGGTTGTCCCAGTGGCAGTGAGTCGGCTGAATTATGACTCCCTCGCGCTCGCAACGCTCGATTTTTCTCCGATCACCGCGTCCATCAGGAGTTTCCAGGCAGCAATTCCTGGAACGTCCGACTTGCTCTCTGCTCGTACGGGACTGTGCACCAGAGCCGCAGTTCACGAGTGGTCAGCGGCAGCCTCTCCTCGGCGGGGATTAATCTCTCGGGAACGCGAACCCCTGCGAGTCGAGCCAGAGCTGCAGCAAAGCCATAACCTGTGGCTCTCGGCGCTCGCCTTAGCTTGCCTTGAAATCGATAGATTGCGACTGTTTGACCCTACCATTTCGAGGCGCGCGTGTGGTCGCACAAAGCGCACTCGGGGAGTTTATTGCTGCTGCAGCCGCAAGCACATGCCGACCACCGCGGATTTTCTGAAGCCATGTAACCCCGTGAAATATGGATCACTCGCGCCATCGCGATCGTCTGGACGCGTACGGTCCGTTATTGGGGATTGCAGGTGCCTGTGCCGCGGAGAGCATGTTTTCAAAGATTTTGAGTTTACGTCATCTCAACGTAGACGCGGGAATCGAGGTCAGAAAAAATGCAGCCTCTGAATACGATCTATATACGTAGATCTATAAGTTGTATCAAGTGGCTGCTTTTTTCTGACCTCAATTCCTGTGGCTGCGTTGAGATGACGTAGAATGAAAATTTTTGAGATTGAGAGGAACCTTGAGAGAATCATAGAGGTGCATGCTGGTCGAGCAAAAAATGGAATTTGTAAACTCTTAGTTAGTGTATTGTATGCCATCCATTGGAAGACAGTCCTTTCGAATGAGGTGAGCTGATAATCAAAGATTATAAATTATTTTCTACTGTCAGTTCTTAACCAAGAGAAATTCATGAAAAGCCGATCTATTACGCCGATTGTTCTAGACAGCCAACGAAGCCTGAATTCGAAGTACGAATGAATCAACCTCGATATTCTGCGAGCGAAGCGGAGATTCTCAATTCATCTTCATCTCACTGAGGGAGGAGAAGCAGAAGAGAGATCGATCACCTTCACTATAGTGTAATCTTCGAAGATTAAAATCGCAGGATGCCAGATGGGGCAGTCCTTCGAGCAAAACTAAAGTACGTAGAGTTTCTGGCGCCGTAATCACACTGTGATACGAATAATGAAACTTTGATCAGAAAAGCAGCTCAAGAAGTGAGTATCTCCTACTTTACCTGTGGCTTATGAGACTCTCGCTCGCATTCTGTGTGCGATGTTCTGAGGATCATCTTCACCTAAATGGTTTACTCAGTGAGATACTCGTTGGAGCCTTAGAATTTAATTAGCTCCAGAAGTAATTTTTGATTATCTCTCATACTTCCCATCACACACTTTTCATCTCCCTTTGGTAATCTTCGGTAGATGAACAATATCTCTTGGTCTGAGATTTATTTGAATAAGATACAAAGGAACTATACATCTTTAATGTTCAGATTCAGCTGTGATTGGAGAGATATTTGATAGGGAATCTGATGAAAATTGGTTGATAAGATTCAGATGAATTATTACTGTTGTCTTGAAAATCGTAGTTTGTAAAATCTCAATGTCGGCGTCCTGAATTTTCAAAATTGAACAGATCTCCCACATGTGTTTCTGTAATCACTTCAATCATTGGATCGGAACAATATAAGTTGAACTCATAAACTCTTCAATGCATCAGAGAGTGGGGATCTTTCCATGAGTCTGCAGCACCTGTAGAAGAGTTTGTATAGATTAGTATCAGCTCAATCTATGCAAGTTCAATGACAGTACGTAACCTTATATTATGATACATGACTGAAAAATGACGTAAAGATGATCGCAAATGAACTTTATTGGCATTCTAACCTCAAAATTGCAAGTTTGGGCATGATTTTTAGGTTTCGGCGCTATAAAATATTGTATGAAACCGCGCGTGGAGCGGTAGTTTTGGTACAAAGGACTTGTGGCACGAGCAGAGTCCTCCGTAAAAAACTACCGTCCACGTGCTGTGTCATGAAATACTGTTATGGTACTCAGGAGCCTCGATGGACAAAATGATGCTCTTATTTCATGCAAAGAGAGTGTGAATTCATTTTCCCTAAAATCTAGCTTCTGGAGTCAGGAATCTTTCTTTGTGAGATAACTATCAGGCAGCAAGTACCTGGTATCGATCCTCTTCTAGTTGAGCATCCCTGCAGCCATACAGGGGATAAAATGTCGAGCGATTCGGCTAGCAATAAGAGTGGGCTGCCAGTGGTGCACGTGTGAAATTTGCATTCGCTGACATCACGTCCTGTCTGCCGCAGGCCCTCCCGAACGGTGCCGATTCCGCCCCCGTACCAGGGTAATTCCTCTTTGTGTCACCC
>JAPYYZ010012550.1:0-10441 GCA_030522705.1 Eretmocerus eremicus | reverse complement strand
GCATTTGAAACTTATCAAAGCATGAAATAATTAGAATAGGGAAAGAAGAGGAGACTCATTATAGCTTCCAATAGCCATTCATGAGGTAGTTCAAAGTATGGTGCCTCATTGAACGATCATCCTGAGTTCTCACTCAACTCCGCATTGGCCAGGATACTATTCTGGTCAATATTCTAGCAGCTGTATTTAACACCCAAAATTAGGTCCGATTGAATTCGACAACTTCCGCAGCCACAGCGTGTTAAATAGCTAAGCTTCTTGAGCTCCTAGACAAACACATCTCTCCACTCGCCCTGACTGTTGGCATAATCACGAGGGTCCAAGAAAACTCGCTTGTACGATAAAATCACCGGCAGATGTTCTTCTCTCACGTTGCGACCGGGCGATTTGAGCACGCGCGGGCCTCTAGCCCTTCTCTCGTTTTCTCCGCTCGATCGAAACGAGATAACGATTATTTAATCCCGGTGCACCGAGGGTGACGCGATCGCTTGGCAGACGGAGTGTGAAAAATTCCTCCAAGGTAGCTCGTGTGTTAATTGACGCTTCGAGTGCCGGCGAGGCCCTCAGACCCTGGATGTCCCTCTGAACATGGTAATGCGGAAAATTGCTCGAGACCTCACACAATTATGCGACGGCTTCGCGAACTGAGACGCTAATGATTCCGGAAGTTTTTTTCTCGCTGTCTCGCACTCGTCTATCAATCGGGTGGCGGTACGCTGCTTCTTGAATAAACGACTATTTATGGGATAATGGTTCCTAACGAGTGCATTTTCTTTCCGAACGTCACCAATTATTCAAAGCGATCGGAGTCGCAGTAAGCACATGGTAAATCGCACTCAGAGCTACCGGATGATAATGGCTATTCTTTGAGCTTATCGTTGAGATTGAAGAATGTGTGATCGGGCATATTAATTGCATCGATCATCTTGGAAAATTGATTGTGATTACGATGGAAATTACGAGAGAGTATTTGAATGTGAATTGAATTTTACTCGCTTGATTGAGCGATGAAATGTAAAGGACGCGACGCATTGTAATGACGAGGAATATTGAGTGTAGCTTAATGAGCATTCCACATCAACCACGCTCCCGTCGATGTATGATTGTTACCTCTAGGAAGGATTATACTCATACATACTATACTTTAGCTAAAAACGGCCGCAGCCCTGTTCGAAAGTGATCAGTTGTAAGATTTTGGAATTCCATGAATCGATTTTCTAATCAAATATGATTGATTAGAATGATATTCTCAAGCACCTGTCATATGCCAACGAGTGAGAAGTGATTACAAGAGAAACGCCAGTGTGGATGTCGGATTATTATCTCGTAGAAAAATATATTTGGGGCGATCAATATCAAGAGATTTTCCTAGGAGTTATTAGACCCAAACTCGTATCAATGGAAGAGTAAATAATTGGGATCGACTGTTGTTGGTGATTAGTTGAACGATGAGGGTATTTAATTTTTTTCAAACTAGTCTCTCGCAAACAGGGAAGGGGAATTATTTTAACATCCCTAACTTTATGATAATTGTACAATAAAACTCACTGAACTACCAGAAAATCATATTTATTCACACTCTTATCAAATATCAATCTATTGGTTTCAATTTAATGGTCACGCCCGAGAGAAGCATTTTCAAGATAACGAGGTGCCAAATCTATCGATTTACGAAGATAACGGGATATGCAATCTTTCACGCTTGGAAAAATTTGAATAAAGCCGGCCCTCTGGAGTCAGAAATGCGTCGCTCCGCCCGGCGCATCAACATAATCCCAAATGATTTTGATAACAGCGCTCAGAGTGAATTCACACTTACCACTCGGAGACGAGGGAGGCGCAAATTCCAAATGCATCATGGTTGTTCTGTGCAGGCATCGCGCCGAGGGAGGGAGTGGTGCAAGCTCTCCCCACTTTCGCACTCAGACTCCCTCTTTTATTCCGCTCCTCCCTAAGGCCTCGATGCCGAAGTTATGTTTCTCCTGCAGCCGGTATTTCGCATCCATTTTTCAGGAATAACGATACTGAGCTTCTTTAATATTATGGAGAGAATACTCTGGGTTTTCTCCATCAACATTTGTAGGATGTGAAAATACATCCTCCTAAGGATTGTGACTATGTATTACTAGCTCAGCTCTTTGCGATGAGAGCCTAAAGGACAATAATGGAAGCAGAGAAAATGGAGGTCGTTACGACCATTAAAACTACCTAAATTGACATGATTCAGGAAATCTTCCGAAAAGTTTATCGATCTCGATGAGATCAATAGTTACCGTACAAAGTTGTCGACAAATATTTGCACAAGTAGATTGATGCGGATGAGGTTCTTGCCTTTAAAATTGAGGCCGTCCACGTCGACCCGTGGGTTGACACAGCACACTTTTTGCTGCAACACACTTTTCGCCCGACATTTTTCTGCCTCGCAAAGTTTTTTGATGGCTGCAATATAAGAAAAAATGATCGAGTTCACAGATTTTACGTCGAAGAACCGTGGCGACTCTTCTAAGCTTCAAATGGGTGTATCTTCGGCCCTACTCCATCAATCGGCATTCGGGGGGCAGCGTTTTGGAAGGAATTGAATCAACTGCTGATTGAGGTTAATTTTGAGATCCAAAACCTACGCTATTGCACAGGAAACTCACATACAACGAATTATAATTATTCACGATTGTACTTTTATCTGTAAATCATAGGTTTTTTGTGCATGCGCGTGGGTTTTGGATCTCAAAACTATTTTTCATCAGCAGTTGGCTCAATTCCCTCTGAAACGCGGTCCATCGATAGTCGATTAATAAAGTACTGTCGGAGATACACGCGTTAGAAGCTTAGAAGAGTCACCGGGCTTTTCCGTGGTTCATGGATTTGGTATCCTGGCTTTTTCAAAATGTTGAAACAGCTGTATCTCCGGTTCTACTGCATCAAATTGAATTTAGATCAACTCATTGTGACGATGATTCCATTGGCTATTCGGCAAAATACTTCCAGAACCGTGCGAAGATTTGCATGCGCAGGAAAATTCATTCTTCGAATAAGATAAGGTGCTTTTAAAAAAGTTTGGCGCTTATATTCGACGACTTTCTGAACTTGGAGAAATTCTGGGAAAATCTGTATTCAATGCAAAATGGCTCAACAAACACACTGAGATAAGGTATAGAGTCCTACTAGGAATATTATGAGAAAAAAACCGCGTTTTGGCCATTTTTTGACTCTCAAAAAGCACTAAAACACGTACCAGAAGCACAGGACTTTCATAGAAAATCTGAAAGTCCTACTCCAGTTAGAAGGTTTATCTAAGAAAGAGGAAAAAAATACCCAGAAGAAATTCTCGACGGGGGGGGGGCAAAAAAGATATTGGGCAATTTATGATTTTCGTGTATTTTAGACTCTGAAACGCCTGAGGACCTCAAAAAAGTTTTTGCTAATAAGCATTTGATAGATTTTTGAACCACCATTCAGCTGCTCCTTGAAGAATTGGAATCGGTTGAAGTGGTCAAAAGTTACAAGCAAAGTACAAGAATGGAGTTCAATCCTGAATTTTCCGACAAAATCGCTAAGGGAGCCCAATCTGAAGAGAAACATTGTTTTGACTAAAAACCTGTGGGTACGGTCATAGTTTAACGCATTGAACCCATCAAAAAACTTTGGGAGGCGGAAAAATGTTGGGAGAACAGTGTGCTGAGTTGACTCAAACAGCCTCAATTGAGGGCCTGCGTGGGAAAAAGGCCTGAGTGCGGTTAGGCTCTTTTCTTGCCTTTCGCCTTTTGAGCCCTCTGACACCAAATCTATCACCCCGTGAAAAAGTTTTTAATGCTAATCTGAAAACCACGATAAATGAAAGAGGGCTCGAGCGCACTTAGTCTCTTTAGAATCGCAAAAGGTCCGCACTTAGTCTCTTTAGAATCGCAAAAGGTCCTAATTACACTGAAAATTTGTTGAGAACGGGCCTAATTACCGTTCCAAAAAGAGCCATAGTCATGAGAATTCACAAAAAGAACCTTATTACAAAGATCGGTTTTAGAAAAGGTATACCTCAGTCACTTCTGGAAATCGTTAAAAAAGGCCTTATTTTTGTCCGTTATTGAGAAAAAGCCTGGGTAGCAGGTCATTTGCAAAAAGGGCCTAATTGATGCCGAAAAATTTTCAAAAAATGCTCGAATCCACCGAAACTCATTTTTATTCAATCCGGGTATTCATGACTCTACTTTATTATTGGAGTAATTGAATCAGCGTTCTTGAACTGTACGAATGGTCGATGATAGTAAGTATCGTAAATTTTCAGCAGAAAGGGTATTATTTGAAGGGAGGATATGGCATGTAGCACAGCCAGAACCCCTTCCTCGTAAATTCTGTAATGTTAGTTAAGCCCACGTAAAACGCAAATATAGCATGATATCGATTAGTTTTTACTCATTTATCCTTGGAAAAGGATAATACACATAGCAGATAACACGACGCATTTATGTTTGCGAAGAATTATCCAGTCATATTGGAGAAACCCAGAAGAGAAGCTGAGTGGAAAGCCTGTTAGAGTTACTCGGATGATTTTCCTACATCGTTCATTTCGGAAAATTCTCCAGTTTTTTGTAAATTCCTGGTCAACGATTAGCAATATTTACGGAGTACTTAAATAAGCATCTATAGTATCCCGATAGGTCTAGGCATTGACTAATATTTTGATGCCTTCAATTCTGAGGAGTTTTTTTACCAGTTCTCAGTGCTTGGTACTCCGATTGGGACACTTTCCGATGATTACGTGACTGACACTGATTGCTTCTCGTTTTAGTTATCCTGTTTTATCTCATTTGATTATCTCGTTTGCACTTCTCAGTCGAATCAAGAATTTACGGAGGATAAGATCGTGTGCTGCGAGTAATACAATGTAAATGATAACATTATCTATGTAGAAAGAGACCCCTTGCTGATGAATCCTGTGTGAGCAATATTCAGAGCGACTTCGCTGACCAAGAAGATGTCCGATCTTCGGATCACAGAGATGCCTGAAATTTTGAGAATTGTCTTCTCTCAGCGCCGAAAGATGATATCAGAAGCCGCAGAGTCTAATCCTCAAGCGTTTTAGAGCCAAATTCTGAGGCGTTAGCATTGTCAGTATATCCATGTAGTAGGCGTTTAGAAAAATCAGGTGTTGAGCTTAACGCCGGCAAACAGGTAAATTGGCGTCGAAACCACGCTCTCTCGCTTATTTGCCTAGGTGTTAAGCTTAATGCCGGACGGGGCCCCGATGTTAAGAAAAGTTGTGCTCGCCCTACGATTATCCATGGGTCTTCCTCGAAGTAAAAACCGAATCGCTTTCATACTGAGGTGTGTACAATTTATTGCGAAAGTATACTGGTGACATTCTGCGTTATGGAGTTTCCATACATTGATCTCAGCTAAATTCATTATTTATGCTCCATGAACGAAGTGTCAACGGTATTCTTGCTTGAGTCACACTACCGATGTGACTTTCGTGGACATTAGTTGCTATTCACTGTAATTCAAAATTCGATTAGTGATTCTCGACCAATTAAAATGGAACACGTCATTGTAGATCGTTCTCAATGTGAAGAGAAATTCCACTGTACATTAGAATTTCTGAAAGGAAATCGACTATTTCGGAATCGGGTCGAGTTTGTGATAGTGAGAAATATTTTTACAAACAGTGAATCGAAAAAAATCCTGCTCATTGCTACTCGTACTTGAGAAAGTACGAGTTATTGAGGATTGGCACGGAAACTCATATTATTTTAAAACGAGAGAAAGACAGTATTGATTTCATCCATATGATTCCAATGGAAAATCATTGCCCTAAACTGCTCGAGGTACTTATATCGCAGTCACTTGATAGAATCAGCCATTTGAACAAATGGCTAGCCGTTTGATGAAACGCCGGCTTTTAGTAGAATAAGTCTCCTTTCACTCGTGTTCAACCATCGGGCTAGCCCAAGCCAGCCATTCGATCAAACGGCTGACCGCTGTCAACCGTTTAATCAAGCGGCGAATTAGGCTCAGACTTTTGATAGAACTGTGATATGCTCTTCACTGCGGTGAGAGGTGGAGATTGTATCGCGAGCTCTAATTTTCTGTATAGATTGATAAGATATTTCGAAAAACTAAAGAAAATCAACAATTTCTGCCAGTGAATACCGTATCATAAATGACATCGAATTTATTCATAAGTGCCATTGTACATGGTCGCTATTGAGAATATTGGTACAAAATATGTTCATAGTTTTATATACATATAGTCAATTCTTTATGCAATGTACAACTTAATTTTTGTTTGGACGCGTCAAACTGGAATGCCATTTCAAGTTACACTTCAGACTTTTTCTAAAACAGGAACATTTTTGGGTTTGGCATGGGGATTTTGAAGACTGACAATTACATCGATGATATCCTTGTCCCCCCGTTATCAATAACTTTGATAAGGCCTCTCGATGTGTAATTGAATTATTGCAAATGACACCAGAAAAAGTGACAGAACTCACTTAAATTTCACTTCGCGGATACCAGTTTTTTAAAGTTCCCGCTGATGTTCAGATTCTATATACTCCATTCTTACCATCCACTACCTTACCCAGAACTGTTTTCGAATCCAACGGCCCTCGATCCACTTCTGGCACTGATATTAACACACAACATCCTACGCCAATTGCTGGATATCTTCCATTGCTCGACTCGAGCATTTTTTCCGCGGCTCTTTCAACACCTCGATGAGCTTCATCATTCACTACGTTCATGTTTCAATGTCTTTTCTGATTGACAATAAATGCACGATATCTCATCATAGTCATTTTCATTAATTTCCTCAGCTACTTTGAGTGATCTAACGCGTCTCCCGATTCTATTAAAAGGCTGAGGCCAATTCGCCGTTTGATCGAAGGGCTCACAGCGGGCAGCCGTTTGATCAAATGGCTGGTTTGGGCCAGCCCAATGGTCGAACGCGAGTGAAAGGAGACTCATTCTACCAAAAGCCGGCGTTTCATCGAACGGCTAGCCATTCGATCAAATGGTTGATTCTATCAAGTGGCTGCGACACATATAAAAACGGGTCATGGAGGCAGAGACCGTATGATTTGTTACAGAAAGCCCAAATGCCGTATTCCCAGGAGCGCATGTGAAATTTTTGTCACTTGTTGCGAGTCATGCAACGAGAAGAAATTGATCCCAAGGAAAGGTGTGGTAGTCAAGCCGATAATTCCCAATGGATTCAATGCTCGCTGCCAAATGGATCTGATCGAATTTCAGAGCTTTCCTGTTAGACAATTCAAGTGGCTCCTCAATTACCAAGATCACGCAGCAAAATTAGAGCAGCTCCGTCCTCTGAAGAGAAAACTGGCTTCGGAAGGAACAGAGGAGTTATTCAAAATATTCTTCATTTTTGGTGCTCCGAATATCTTGCAGGCCGATAGCGGTCGACAATTTGATGCAGCAGTGGCGCAACATTTAGTTGCTACTTGGCTGAATTGTAGAATGATTCACGGGCGTCCACGCCATCTCCAAACGCAGAGCAGCGTTGAACGAGCTAATGACGACGTGAAGAATATGTTGAAGGCTTGGATGGTGGATAAAGATTTAAATGAATGGTCCCAAGGATGCTTCAAAGTACAGTTGCATGAATATCACAGTAAATGTTTGGCATTATTGAGCCGTTCATCTTGTTACTCTCAAATAAAACAATTCCCCAGGACCACTATCTTATCAGCTCAGTCAATTTTTATCTCTCAATATTTAATACTTTTTGGATTACGAATTTTCATAGAAGCACATTCTATAACTGAAACATTCATAAAAAAGACATTTGATCCCGTAGGCTCTCCTAACTTCTCCACTTATGGACTTATGAAATTTTGGAAAAATCATTTTTGGTCTTTCTTTCAATGGGATTCAAGATGATTTGATAAATTACCAATAATGCGATTAAAGCAGCTAATCCGGACGAAAATGAATGCTCAACTTTGAAAGCTTACTAATATTATATGACTTCCTATAGTGCTGGGAGATAAACTGATAAATTCGTCTCATTTCAGTTGTAGAAGAGCTCCGCAAAACACAGAATAATCAGCCGAGCTCCGTACGAAGCTGTGTTTGGTACGATAAGAAAGAAAGTGGCCCCGGTCGATACGTCTGATGAGGTATCAGGAGATTTGAATTCTGAAGAAGTTCCAGTAGATCTTGTAGTTTCAGAACAATCCAGTAATAGTCAAGTGAATGCTTCAGTTTCTGATACTCAAGCACAGGGCGATTCAGATGTGCATGCAGTAATGTCCAAGGTTGATTCGAATTCATACGTCCAAAGTCAATTGGAAAATTCCTGCTGTATCTGCGAATTATTTCTGGAATTCAGAGAAGCTGTCACGTGATCAAAATTCACATCGGGTGTGGAAAGATGGTGACCGGCGAAAATTTCATGTGCGCTCTATGTATCAGGAAGAGATATTTGCTTGAAATTTGACAGGACTGCAATAAACGACAGAAAATTGCAGATGGAAAAATGATGAATTTCTCCAATTATTCCCACAACTATCTATTTGTAATTGCATAACTCTTTCGGTCCCATCGGTTGATCGAGCACTATTGGATTTCAATCTGGTGTCATTATGCAAACTCGAGATGATGTTTACCAAGTTGAAACTCCTAATGGAGTATTCAAAGACTGGTATCCACGCACAGAGCTGCAGAAATCAGGAGCAGAGGTTATGAAGCCACAGGATGTTCGCAACGATTGCGAAATTAGCTTGAGAGAAGTTGCATGATCCCGAACTAGTTGCGGAGGCCAGGGCATGAAAAAATGCAGCTACAAAGCCTGCGAAACCAGTGTTCTACAAAACGTTATGCTTGTTTTAAAGCCAACATAAAGTGTGGTTCTTGATGCCATCATCCAAAATCGTGTTGTAGTAAGCGAGAAGTTTTCCCTTCGATTTATATTATTATTACTCTTGACGTATATTCTCTATGACGAACAAAAATGTGCTGACTGATGTTGTCATTCCTTATGGAACAATAAATATGTTCGAATCTGATCTTTCAAACTTTCATTCTAATACAGGTCTGGTTCGAATCATTATATTTGATATGGTAAGTCAAAAAAGCAACTGCTCGAGCACGACTTCTCTAAACGCTGGGACTCCGTCCGGCATTAAGCTTAATGCCTGGCACTAAGCTTAATGCCTAGGCGAAAGGACGGCCTAGGCGAAAGGACGAGAGAGCATGGTTTTGACGCCAATTCATCTAATCACCGGCGTTAATCTTAGCGCCTGATTTTTTTAAATGCCTATGACATCTATATACGATGGATGCCTCAATCATATGACAAAGCCCAAAAGTAAGGCATGCGCCGGGAAAATTGGAGCTTCAAAAGTTACAAAGTATGGTCCAAATAAAAGACATGTCCATATTCGGACCATGCCTCCGGATATATAATACATGTTTTATATTCGGACTATTACTCGAACATCGGACAGACAATGGTGACAAAAGATGAACATTCGCATTTGTTATCGGCGAGTAGGATTTGTAATAATCAATAAAAATGTATACACTATTTCTTCAATCGAGTGAATGTGATTGACTCATACTTGATCGACCCAAATAGACCCAACATCATGGCTCGAATGTAAGGCCAAACCCGTTTATAAACCACTTTGTCCGGAAAAAAGTTATAAACCATGTCATATAATAAGACACTTCC
This sequence comes from Eretmocerus eremicus, assembly GCA_030522705.1. NCBI lineage: Eukaryota > Metazoa > Arthropoda > Insecta > Hymenoptera > Aphelinidae > Eretmocerus > Eretmocerus eremicus. Next base: position 750 of record JAPYYZ010012550.1, on the reverse strand, counting down.
GGTGTATCACTTTGACATAAGCCTATATGAACAATAATAATATTTTGGGCTTTTCGCAATTCGAGCGAAAGTATCACACCTAGTAGTAAATGGTAGGAAGCTCTCAAAGTTATACCTAATACATGAATCTTTGCCTGATTGATGTTGAAATTCTCTATAGAAGAATGAATATGTTCGAATCTGATCTTTCAAATATTCATTCCAATACAGGTCTTGTTCATTCGATTTGATACGGTAAGTCAGAAATGCAACTGCGCGAGCACGACTTTTCTTAGAGCCGGGGCTCCGTCCGGCATCAAGCTTAATGCCCGGCATTAAGCTTAACGCCTACGGCATATATACGCATTGACGGTGTATTGATTTCACACTTCTCTCGCTCGTATTGTTCATTTGTGGACTCGCACGATGACTGAAAGCTCTGATACGCAAATATGGATCGAATCCTTCAATTCTTGTCATACATACTGTCTTGGGACTTTGGTATTGTATCTCCTGTACTCTTCGCAAGTTTGAGATTTCGTCCTGTTCATTTTTACCGATAATCCCAATTTATATGTAATTTTAAGTGAAATAAAGACACTTCTCCGAGAAAATTAGTTGTTATCACTGTATGCGGCGGTATCAAGGAGCAATCACGGATTTGGCCAAAACTTTGAGAATCATCTTGTTTCGGTGAGAGATGAACATATCCCAGAGGGTTTCGTACCGTAGGCCCTCTGTTCCGAGATATGGACATTAGCATTACTAGTA
>JAPYYZ010012539.1:0-18531 GCA_030522705.1 Eretmocerus eremicus | reverse complement strand
GAGGACATTCGCGCGCGGAACGCTTGGCGAAAGAAGGAAACGTGGCTGTGAGCTTATATATTGATTCTGTTACAAGGTGAATCAAAGTGCTAGAACATCCTGAGAATCTATTTTTTGATTTTAGAGGAATTTGCAGTTTTATGGATATCTGACGCAATTTTTTGGGACTGGGTGTTATTACTCAAAAAAGTGTTCAAGACAAAATTGGTCTCAATAGAAGGGTTTTTTACGACCTCGTTGGAGGAATTTTGTCAAAAATTTGCTTGCTTGATCGATTTACCATGCAAGTTCTGGAATACTAGGACTTTTGAGCTTTTTGAGCTCAAGATAGGGGGCATCTTACATCCCAAGTATCAGATGTAGGTGATGTTTCAATTTCCATAGTTATGGAAAAAAAAAATGTCACACTTGCTGATTCCACAAGTGGACTGAACAAGTCGCTGTACAATCTGCGACCATAGTTCCACAGATACATGTATGTTCGAGACGACTAACCCAAAAAAGATTATCGATCGATGTTTCAGTCATGAACCAAAGTCCCAATGATTAAATTCTGATGGCATGTTATGAAAACAAAAAAAAATTAATCACCAACTGTATTTGTGACCAAACATTTATTCATTTGTGGCTTAAAAAACAATGCAGAGTAGTCTAGCTCAATTTTCAAAACCTTCAAAATACTAAGGGAGAAAAAATATAAACCCCAACGCGAATTTTTCTGGGATGAGATGTAATTATTTCACATGGAGGACAAATAAAGTGTTAGGGGAGAGCGGGGTACGACGGATTCCGGGGGTCTAATGGACACCTCGATTACTCCGAGTTATTAGGTGTATAAATTCTGAAAAAAATTCTAAAATGTAGATCTCAACTCCGCCTACTTGACTGGATACGAAAAAACCCCAAGGTTTTTCTTTTTCTCGCAGAGAATTGCAGTCGAAATCTGGCCCCAAAATGATGGCCAAATGGCTTTTTTTCATCGGCGCGCGCTGTTCTCAGGAAATCACGCACGCAAACTAAGCCCATTATAAACTTCAGATATTTCGCTTCAAAACCACTACTTGCAAAAGTTGATTTGCTATTCGCAAATAATTGATTTCCTCGTTTGAAAGTGACAAGTTCGACGGGGTAAGATGTCGTTTGAAAGTGGCGAGTTCGACGGGGTAAGATGGTCAGTCGAACGGGGTGGAGATGGTCATGAGAACACTGCTTGAGAAGCAGACCGCCGCCGTTGCGCATAACCTCGAGTCAGTCGAAGCGAAGCTATAACACGCAGCTCGCTCCGGTACCCATGCACCGGGTTTTTTTTCATAAATCAGTTAGTTTTTAACCATTTCATCACTCACCTTCAATTTTAATCAACAATCCCGTTCCACTGAATGCATTAGTTGCACTCATGCAGTTTCATTTTTTTTCATTATCCTTGTGAGAGAATTTATAATCATTTTTTCCCTGTGAATCATCATGACGATATCATCCATAACGAAACAGCTCAAAAATTGTTCATTTTCGAATAGCTCGCACCAACCTTCCATGATTAGGCTATACCTATATATATGACCATCGTACCCCGCTCGAGTGACCATCGTACCCCAGGGGATGGGGGGGGGGGAATGACGGACACTTTCCGGAAAAATTCTCTCACGTGAAAATAAATGATTCTAAAATTCTCAAACGCATTTCCCGGTATTTTTCAGGGTCTCTACTTTAAATTGGTGTGCTTTGGGTTTACCTCTGAGCAAAATCCTACTTTAGAGAGTCCTCGAATAAAAAAGTGTCCGTAGTACACCGGTCTCCCCTAGCTCGACAAAAGCATCACTTTTTGGAATTTTGCGATTCTGGCTATTGCAAAATGATTCATCATTCACGTTGTATTCCTAATATTACTCAATGCCATGTATTCACTTCTTGATTCCGTTGGAATGATTTGTATCAGTCTTTTGTATTGGATTCAAGTCGCAGAGATTTCAAGTTCAACCTCAACTGTCAGCCTATGAGATTAGATTTTTGATCAGAGAGCACTAGGCTCTGTTGTGGAATCTGGACGAGAGACACGAGGTCTGGATTGATAACGATAGAGTAAAAGGCTCGACATGCACGATAAAAGAATCTGTATGCCTTCCCTGTAATAAGTACGAACAGTATTGATCCGGTAGAAATTGGATGAATGGAGCGAAGAAAGAAGATACGTTTTTTGGTCGCCACAATTCCTGATTTTAATTTGTGCTTGAATTGAACTCTTAGCTCATTATCCTTCGTGCTTTAATTTCTGGTTTTCTCTTGCGAGAATAAGGTCTGTAGTTCCCCACGGAGACCTCTTCATCATTTCTCTCGAGATTTCTCTGCTCGCGGGTGCACGAACCTGGTGTTGGAAGGTTCAGGATGTTCACTCGACGTAGTTTCTGGAATAAGGATTGAACAACCAGTTTGCATCCAGGATACGAAAGTGCCTAGATTTGTTCGGAAGATAAAAAATGAAGGAGATTTTCGAAGGATGGACACTCTATAGGGTCAAGTTGACAAACTACCATTTTGCCAAGGAAACTCACAAGTTTTCATTCCATAAGAACTCACAGGAATGGAAGTATGGGGCATTTCAAAAGTACTCACCATTGCAAGATATTCACCCCAATCATGATCCCACTGTATTGTTTCCGGGGTTCTGGAATAAGTATTGGAACGAGATATCGAGAGAGGGTGAGTTTTGAATGATAAAAGTGCTTTGAATCGTGCCGGGAGTATTGCGTAGGTCTCTTGAAAATGCTTTCACGACTGATCCTCCGCGACTCGAAGCCGCTGAGCCGTTTGTCGGTATATGTGAATCGGCGGAAGGCGAAATAAGCATCGATGTATACGGATATACCAATTCGGTATACCTCAAAAGCAGATCAGCCGAGCAGCTCTCGAGTTTTTGCCGAGAGGCAGTCATGGATTGCAGGTGGGCTTGCATTGAATTGGCCTGCCTCCTGGCACAATATCAAGTAAAACGAGCAAGAAAGCGGCGAATTTATAGTATCGAGGAAGCCACCGATTCCGTGATGGAGAAGGAGCGAGAACGATAAAATTGAGTTTGGAAATACATGCCAATAAATACACCAGGAGAGCACATTTTGGCGAGCGTTTCTTCATTTTCTTCATCGCTTCAATAGCCTTGATATAAATTTCACGTAATATTGGGATTGATTAGGATTCAGAATCAACAAAAACATGCGAGGATCAAGATTCGAACTCATATTTGATACGTTCTCCGTGAGTAACCAAATTACTCTAATCGTAAAGTCGTGGCAACCGACTCGAATAATAAAATTTCCATTCAAGTAGCTACTTTCTATTTCATCATTCAGATCCGTAGTTTTATGAAGCAATTTTCCAATAGCCATCTTCTCGCTGATCACGGATAGTAAACTAGGCGAGTGAGCCACGTCCGCTATTTCTGGAAAGAGACGAAGAAAATTGAATCGAGCTCCAACTCCCGAGCGCAGGAGCCAAACTAATGAATAAAGCAACACAAGAATAACCTCACTCCGCACGTCGCGATCCGCAAGTTTTCCAGACTCGCGCGGGCAACTTTGCCGAACAACAACATTACAGATCCATCAAACAACCATCAAAGCCGGAAGCCCGTGCACAGGGCACAAAGAGCTCGTCGTGCAATCGCAATGAAGAAGCTGAGCTTTTTTCTCTAGCCAACTGTGATTCCGAAAAATTTTTCAGGTGGTAAAAAGTGTACAGCAGTGGCCCGGACTATATACGTCCAGCAACAAGGTCCGGTCGCTCAAAATTGAGGGGAGCCTCCAAATCGCTCGAGCGCAATCAAAGTGCCATAAATCTTCATAACTCTCCCTCCGTATGAGAGAGAAAGAAAGAGCTCGTTGAGACTCTATAGTACCCGAAGCCCTGACTGAAAAAAATTGAGCAGCGGCAAAGCGATCGAGAGCCGTGCACAATTTGCGCATGCAGCGCCAATAAAACTGAGAGACACTGTACGACAGAATCCGGCTGATTTTGCCACGCAATTACTCTGGTTAATCAGTTTTCTGGTGTCTTCTATCGACGTATAGATCTTTCGCTTATTTTGAAACCCCTAATTCAGTATCCCTTTGACCACAATGACATATTTCAAACGCAACCAAAATGTCACTGTGTTGGTACGAAAAATAACTTCGAGTGGAGGGTCTAGTTTAGTTCAATGAGAGCGTCTTAGAGAGAATATTTTCAACTTTCCTCACGCGAATATGAATCATTCGACTGATCATCGTTGGCAACATAAAGAATTCTTACCGTCGTCGTCCGGGACGACCAGTTGATCTGCGCGTATTCGAGATCCGTTCCTTCAATCTTGAATACTACAGAAAAAATTTTCAAAGCATCCTACTTGAGCCATGATACGGACAATTTGTAATGTCAAATACATTTTATGCCCCCATAGTGCCATTTTGTGTATTCAAAATCCGCTGAGTCGGAGAACTGACAAATTTTTGTCTGTCTTGCGGTACTTTTCGATAGAATACACCGTGAAAAATGCCTACATTGGGGGCATTCACTCACTTCCCATGAATCTCGAAATCAAAAATCGAATTTGACATTTCCAACAGGGTTGGCCATAATTAGCAAACCCGAATTACAGGAGCATCGATACGGCACAGCGAGGTTCCGCAGCCTTGGCGACGCGAAAGGGACTTTGGGGCGATCGGATGCACCGGCACTCGGATGCAGCTGCGCGAGAAAGCGTCCAATTATCCTTGCGGCGCGGCGGTTCGAGCGTGACGGGCTCCGGGTATGCCCTTCACGGAGTGTCGAGTTTACTGTTGCGCATCACCTTCGCGGTATATCCCTCAGGCATGTCTGAGACAAACGGCGAGCTTGTCGAGAGTCCGAGCTACGATTATTGCGAGAGCACGAGGAAGAGGAATCGACTGCACTGTGTGCCTACTGTGGAATCAATTTTGCTCGGCTCTGGTCTTACGGCTCGCCAGGAGCAAATGTGATTCTTACCTGGAAGTGACAGTAATGAAATTGTTCGGGGTTTCAATTTAGCCTACCGGATCGCGACAGTCCAATGGTGGGACTCAACTTGCCGGGCTCAGATCACTCGGAGAAGTAGATTCGGGCAGAGCCAAGCCCGCGCATGTCACTGTGATGTAATCAGGGACGATTGTCCGTCTGTTGCAAATGGGCCATCCGATTGTAGTCGAAAATCTGAAGCTTAGAGTATCTCTGAGAACCGAAATTCCACCGGTAGTGGATAATTCTCATGAAATAGCATTCGTCTTTTTCGCGAATCTACGACATGTTATGCAAGATATTACAGAACAAGAGGATGAGAAATAAGCCAAGCGATTCAGTGATGATGTATACTTGGCCAGAAACAATTCCAGACTACTGGAATGAGCAAGCTCTTCCGCGACGGAAATGAGACGAAGGAGAGCAATTTCCAGGATCCTATTGTCCAAATTTCACAGCTGAATGTACCTAAAGAATGTTCTGGCAATTGCTCGGCCTTTATACGGTAGTTGATGTAGTGGTCGCCTGAAACTATCTAGATGTGGAGGAAGAATTCGCGTTTCATTAATTTTGGGAATGGGTTGTTCCTCTAGGATAGGAAGATAATGATTCACGGAAGCCATTAAAGCGACATCTCGCGAAAAAGGTAATCTCATTCACATTCAAATGGAAGCAGTATGTTTATGAATGCACTACTTGATGTTTATCGTGAAATTGTAATGGACTTATCCTGATACATATTGATCTCAACTTTGAATCTATAGTTCAACTATCGATTACACAAAGATACGTCGAAATAGCCGTCTTCACATGTAGAAACGTAGAAAGAGCCAAATTTTGTACAACCCTGAAGGAAAGACTGAAAATCGCTGTTTCGACAATAGAATACAGAAAACCCACATTTGCCGTCTCAAATTAGTAGAAACAGAAGAAACACATACTCTCAGCCACATGTGCAAAAAATTTACAAAGAATGTATAAGGACCTCGTGTAATCACTTTATATGGAGTAAATTTATAAGCTCCTTATGAAATTTCACGAAGTCTTGTAACTTTTCCAAGATTTAATTTCCAAATGTCATAAAATAACGATTTTCGTTATGACTTTCTTCAATGTTGAGTACAGGTCGCGGAGCTCCTTCAGCGGCTGCTCCTTGCTCGACCAGCAAAGTTAAGCGAGGAATAATTATCGTCATCGGATTTGATTGAAGACAGTCCTATCGTCATATTGCCCAGCTTCCTCACAAACAGAGAATGGGAACAATAAATCTACCAAAATTGCATGCACCAAGGTGTCGTAAAATATTTCTCGCAGGCGCACCTTTCGCTTGTTACGACGAGTGGTGTGAGCAATTTCAAACGATTGCATAAACATCATTTTGCTCGCCATCCCGACTCATTTGATGACGATTCGAACCGTGTTTTAAACAGACTCTTCAGACACCGTACCCACGTTGTCCTGTCAAAACAAATCTAGTTCCTCTAATGCATGTAACAAGAAGAGAATTTTGAAATTCAGCAATCCTTTCAGAGAATCCATGTGAACCATGATCAATTGGATTCCAAAACAGGCCACCAGAAATGTTTTTCCTCCGTCGAAAATCCATTGATCGGATACAACAACGTCGTACCCGTTGCGATTGCTTTAAAAAATTTAGTAAGGATTCTCTTGCACAGATGTTACCTCTGTCATGAACACATTGTCAAAAAATTTCAGAGTACACATGGAAATCGGAAAGAACTGTAACGATTCGATCCTCTACGGAGGAGCATCAATTGGAAATAACAGATTCTTCACGATACAAGCGAACCTCACACCGAGGAGGAATTCCAGCATACCATGCGAATGCATCTCTCTTTAGGGCTTGCTGCGATGGCCTGTCGATGAACAATGTGGCAAACTCGCGTGGCATCCGCTCGTCCGAGTGACGAGCAAATAAGCCGTAGAAAAATCAAAGCCCAATAGGGCGTCGGGGAGCACACGAGATAGATAGAGAGAGAGAGAGAGAGAGAGAGAACCGTTATGGTAGGAGAAATCAAGTGGCTGCACAGTAGTCAGAGCGACTCTACGTATACGTGGCGCGAGATACGCGGGGGCGGTATAACTGTGGTATGGATGCTTCTTCATCCGCGAGTACGGGAGCATTGGCTGCGGGTAGAGAGAGAGAGAGAGAGAGAGAGAGAGAGAGAGAGAGAGAGAGAGGGAGAGAGAGAGAGAGAGAGAGAGAGAGAGAGAGAGAGAGAGAGAGAGAGAGGAGGGAGGGGGGGGGAGGGAGGGAGAGAGAGAGAGAGAGAGAGAGAGAGAGAGAGAGAGAGAGAGAGCGAATACGGGGGGCAGAGGAGAGCGGCAGCGCAAACGAGAGTCTGCGGCGATAGAGATAAGAGCGGGACACACACGATGGCGACGAGCACGGAGGGTCAATCCTCTGCTGGCTCTCTCGGGTCTGCGCGCATGTAATATCCGCCCTCGAGACGCTTTCTCGACGCCTGCATCGGAGCCGCGCGGCACCACCCAGGGACGGCAAAAGAGCGAGAGGCAGGCATGTGTATAGCAGAGGCGCTGGAGCGAAGAGAAACAAAGGCGGCAGAGAGCGGCAAAAGAGCGAGAGGCAGGCATGTGTATAGCAGAGGCGCTGGAGCGAAGAGAAACAAAGGCGGCAGAGAGAGAGAGAGAGAGAGAGAGCGGTGGCGATAAAACTCGCGGAACGAGTTGTGCGGTGCATCGGAAAGGGATTCACCCGGATCAGGGGCTCGATCCGGAATCGGATTAGTTGCTCCTCCCCCCGCTGCCGCACCGCCTCGCACCAGCTCTTGCAACAACAGCGCCACTCCGCCACGCTTGAATATGAGGTCACAGAGGAGGCGCTAGCGCGTGTGGAAGAGATTGCAATTCTCGCTGGGAGAGGGTCATTTTCTGACACTTGATCGCGCTGATCGACCTCGGGGCTTCAGAGGGATAGCTATTGTACGACCTAGAATTTTGCGCTGGGATGAGATTGCAGAGGATATGCGACGATGGCTGGGCACGGACGACGCCCGATACTTCATGCGAGATGGTAATAGGATCAGGAGCTAGTTGTTCGTTCCGAGAGGAAGCTCCAGGAGTATTGAAGGTTGGGGTAGTCAATTGGTGAAGAAATTCACGACCTGTCTAGTCGATTATAGTATCAAAGGACAGGTTTCAGTATTCTAAATGATGAGTCGTAGAAGAGACCATACGATGCCTATTCTGGAGCTGATTCGACTGCTATGACATTCCAGCAGCTCAAAAGATGGGACATGGCTTCGACAGTTCAAGCGTTAAGTTTCGCACGTTATAAGTGCAGCTTTAGAATCCTGACCTAGCAGTAATGCGCATGAACGCATATTGCATGAACCATGATGTATGGATGGATCTTTCCATATACTAAGATGCATCTAGCCAAAAGAATCTCATTCAACATGTTCACATCTGGAACCCTTCTTGGCGTTATGAGATGGTGTGCCATATCTTGGGTTCATCCTGTTTTTTTTACCAGATCCACGATCTAAATGAGTGGATTGTTTTCTTGGTGGAGGAGATCCCTCTGAACATTCTTGCGTAATATGCTGATGTTGATATTGATTCACTCTTTTACTGCGCCATCTGCAGTAGTAGACCATACCAACTAATTCCAAACTCATCTACATATAGGTATCGCCTTTGTTTCTCATACATCCAAGTCAAGAGCAGTCCATCTTGGACCCTTTGATTGAGTCTTGTCTTCCCAAGTGAAAAAGAGCGTGAACCAATTACACGACTTTATTTCTGGATCAATGATCAAAAACAGCACTAATCACTGAGACTTTTTATAGAACCAAGATACGAGGATGATCTCAAAAAAGGATTCTGAGAAATGTGTAGCACTAATCGGGATTCGTTCGAAGCAAGGGCATCTTGATCAAGAGAAAACACCGAGTTGTCCTGTCGATGGAAAATAAGGCTAAAAAGCACACATCCAATCTTATCAAACAGTGTAAGATCCGCTTCACAGCTGGATGGACGTCTCGTTACGCGCTACCAAGAAATACACGTCTCGAGTCCGTTGGAGCGAGCGCACAGCACACCACATGCCCGCGGAGCCAGTCTCTGAACCTCAGACGAGGTGAAAGGACCTTCCCTTCAGACGCGAAATGACACCGCATCACCCCGCGCAAAATTCCTCTCGGCACTCTCTTTCCCTTTTATACTCCCGGCTCGCCGTACTCCCGGAGCTTTCGAATCAGAGACGCGTCTCATATCCGCCACGGCTCGCACAATACACGTATATAACCTCACAATCCCCGCGACAAAGTGGAGGGGGCTGGATAAAAGGGGCACAGAGGCGGAAGAGCATCATCGGCATCTCGTCCAATCTATCGAATCCCGATTCCGCGCGAGCGGTTTTCCTGCGCTGCGAGTATGCGGCACAGAAGAGGCGAGCGGCTCTCTCAGAGGAGAAGGACATTGGCGGCGCAAGCTCGGGCCGCCTCTTCTGCTCGCGAGGATTTAAAAGCCGGCTCGAGAGAAAGAGGGAGCGAGCTTGCGACTGGTGCACTTGGGGGATTCCGGCGAGCGTACTCTGCCCGGGCGCGCTGTTCTTCGCTTAACGAGACCCAGGATTTCCTCCTCGCCGCAACGCCGAGGCACAGCTGCTCCAAACCGACAGCCTGATGCAGCAGTCCTGGGAGTCTGCAGAACCCGGCGCTAGGCGGAAACGCTATCGAGGAGAGCCGATTGAGAGGCGGAATATGAGCCCGCCGTCACACCCCCCACGGCACATCTGATGGAAAATACCGGAGTGTAGGGAACATTGCTCTCGAATTCGGTAGGTGCAGGGGGTGGAGCTTTTTCTTCTACTCTGATTCCCTCGCAATCAGCTATCTGGAAAAGCCGAGCCACGAAGGCCTGATGCAGCTTGCTTGTGACGATTGCGCGATTCATAATGCAAACCTTGAGTGCATGGGTACCATTCAAACGAAATGAAACGCATCAAGAATATCGAGTTGGAAGCGAATTCGTCGTCGAGTAGCCATTGGGAGATGATGGAGCGCTGATACGAAGGAAGGCATTTCATCGCGGAAGCACTACATAGATTTCTGATATTTGCGCTTTTCAACATTCATCCGGCTCTCCATAGGTTCAATAACCGAATCAGAAAGATCCGAATTCAATAGGGGCTGAGATATGATTCAGCTGCCTCTCCCTCGCGAGCGTCCCACTACACCGGGCACATTCATTGGAGAGATGACCAGCGTTTTTTCTCCGGCCTCCTCTGCTCTTTGCTCACCCATTCAGCGTCGAATTTGGCGAATTCACATATCCAAGAGCGACGAGCAGGGCCCTCTCCGGCATCCATCAAACCGCGAATCCGATGCAGCGGAGCGCGGGGAGCCGGGAGGCGATGAAAAATTTTCAATACCGCCGCTGCGCGAGAGTGAAACGTCGGGTAGAGCCACGCAAACGGCCGTACGCCGTACGGAGCCTCGGCGACGTGGAATGGGGCTCATGTCAATTGGCATCATCGCATCGACGCATGCCTCCATCCGTTTTCCCGCGGGCGAGCGCGTACGTATATAGGCGCGCTCCTCCATTCCATCTCTTGGCGAGAGCGCGGGGGAAGGCGGTAATAACGAGGGAAGAAAGAGAAATATGGCAAGTTACATACACAGTAGTGGCATAGCTGCTGCGCCAGTGGCAGCGCTGTTTCTCTACCTCGCGAGACCGCCAATTTATTCTCCCTTGCGACTCATCCCATTTCCTCCTTGGGGCATATACAGAGGAATAACGTCGTAAAACCAACTCGCAAATTCTTTGTTTGGTTACATCCTTGCGCTCGCTTTCTCTCTCTTGATGACAAGTTGCTTTGACAAGCCTATCTTGGGAGTCACGTGATCTCTCCCTCGAGGGGTTTCGATTTACTTGGAGATTGGATCGAATGCAGATCAGGTCTAGAGATAAATCCAACTGGAGGAGAATTTTTCGCGGAGATCTTAATTTTTGTACGGATGAATGGTGCAATTTAGATGCGATTTTGTAGGAATAGAGATTCAATGTGACGTTCGCTCGTGCAGAATAATAGTTTGGATTGAGAATTTGATTGTGGAAGACAACAAACGAATCTCTTATCAGCTTCTTCGGTACACTAGTAGAAAGACTTGGCGAACGACACTACAGCCTAGGCGAAATGTCAAGCTCCCGGCCTGTTTTGAGTGCGCACTCCTAACAGTTATTTGAAAGAAAAGAATTCTTTTCAATTAATTTCATACTGCTCTTTACGATTCGCGATACTGCATGAACCGTAAAACAAATTGTACATGTTACTTTATAGGTATCAGTCGTAATTCTACGGACATTGTCGAATAACATTGTCGAAAATATCCACATCGGCACATGTGAAGGAAGAAACATCTATAAATTCGTTGGCTATAGCTATGAACTATAGTTGCGTGCGAATATCAGATTTTCTGCGGAAATAGGTGATTCATCTTAATATTTCCTGCTCGCTTTTATCCATGCAACATTCAAGGCCAGCTACTTCTCTCGTTTGAATCACGTTTAGTTCTTTGTTCACGAAGTCCAATCAATCCGACAAAATCTTCTCTAAATTGCTTGCCATCTTTGAATCATTCTCTAGCCGTTCACAGTTTGATCCACCACTAAATTCTGATAATCAGGTAAAAATTATTTATGGATGAGATCTTGTCATCACTTTTGGTTCAGACAAATCTCTAAGCAACCTGCACAACTATCGCAAATACTGCATAGGGCCCTGAAGCGTCATTCATCCTCTGCACTGTCTCGTCGACAACTGTCATTGCCCGAATAATAACTCTACGATATGGTTCGATATCCAGAAGAGCGATTTCATTTTACGTAAAACCGGTCACAATCTCACATGAGAAGCATCTCTGTGTATCAAATTATTCTCGCTAACTCGCAATTCCACGATTCGTGTGAACAGCAGCAGACTCTCGAGATAGTCCGGAGCAGGGCCAAACACCTGAGAAGGCGCAAAGCTCGGAGCCTCACGCTCGGCAACATCGCGAACGCACACACAGCTGTGCGGAACATCGCAGCCCCGTGGCATCAATCCTCCCCGTCGCTCTCTGGAATTCGCAGCCAGTCGAAGGTCTGCTTCCCAGGCCACGACGATCCGGCGTCGCGCACCGCTGTGGGAAGGGCTCACGCAAGTCTACACGCGAGAGCGAGCGAGAGAGAGAGAGGGCCGTCGAGGCGTGACGCCCGGCGCCAAGGGATAATGAACGGATGGGCCCGGCCGCGGCAGTCGTCCTCTCGTCAACGTCGCGCACGTGTCCCCCCGTGCACTGCCACTCCAGCCGATCCGCGTATCCGCGTGCACGTTGCAGGTATATACGAGCGCTGGAGGCCCGCAGCGGGACAAAGCGCCGGCGAGGGCCAGCCGCTATCGATTGCGCGCGCGCCAGCCGAAACCCGTAAGCTCCGGTGTGTACGCGGAGAGAGAGAGAGAGAGAGAGCGTGGGTGCAGTAGTAGCGCCCTCGTGCGCGAGCCAGGTGATACCCGGGGGCAGCGCAGCTCGAGTCTTTGTCTGGCTGAGTCGGACCGGACAGAGGGTTACGATTTGCGAGAGCGGCAGGGGATCGCGCGACGAGATGGACAGGATGGTGAATTTGGGTTCGGGGGGGGGTGGGAGGCATTGGGTGGTGTGTGGGTGGTTGGGAGGACTACGAGGATGGCTGGGAGGATAGATTGAATTGGTGAGGCTGAGCAGGTGGCAGATGTAGGTGCGACGTTGCACGGGTCCGAAGCTGCACGCGCGTCTGATCATATCCGTCTTTTTCTACTGATTAGAAAAGCGCTCTGGGTCGATGTTCAGGACCAAGCTGTGAGAGCGAGACTGATTCCTTTTTCTAAAGACAGCCGTATGTCTGTTAAATGATTCCAACCTAGTTCGTTCTTATCCCCAATCACTTGCAACATGAGACAACCATTTCCTGTCCAGTTTGACGTGCCGCTCTCGCTTCGTCAATCATACTTCGTCCAGACTACTATGTCTTCGGCGCGTGACTCAGCCAGGAGACTCACGAGTTCAAAGAGCCCATCAATATCAACAATATAGTGATGAACATCTTTTGAAGGAAATTCTAAGATGTTCCAATAATCATCTTAAAAATCTAAAGCCTAAGATGAGACCAACTGTTACACTGAGAGAAACAATTTTACGGTACAGCCTGACAATTTCGCCACATAATCAGAACCGCCAACAGTGCGTTGCTAACGGTTTTGGTGTCAGTATTCAATCACCTTTATCGTACTGTCACCATAACCTTCTCGCACCCTAAATTCTTCAATGGTAGAAAAAAATCCTCCCATAGGCAAAACAGAAATTCCTAGATATAGAGCTCTATCGCAGGAACGATCTCTAAATTATTGAAGAGACGTCTTTCGATTTTTCCCCCAAAATTTGCAGGAAAAACCGATAGACGTCTCTTCAATAATTTAGAAACAGAAATTCGTCAAAAAGTAAGAGGAGAGCATAAATACTAGGGGGTCTCAAAATGAATAGATTTTTCGGACATAGCAAGAAGGTAAAAGATGATTTCGATACAATTAAAGGCTGCGTTGATAAAGGACCCAATGGCGTTAGGCTCTTCTTTCCCCTTCGCTTGTTGAAAGTATATGCGTAGAATTGAGCGTCAAAGAAACAGCCTGTGATATCTTCAGATTAACATTGCTTCAGACTGTCATAACAACAGGTGTTAGTATTTGAACAAAGTCGTACAGGTCTAGTACCGATCACAATGTGACTACTCAGTTATGTTGTCATAACATCAATGCATAACGTTGTCTTGGCATCATTTTCTCTGAAGGCAGTTGACAGAATTTTGCCGAGTATATTTTTCTTCCATATAAAGAGAGTCCACTTCATCAGCCAACCACGTCCTCCATGCTCCCAAAGATTACCAACTCGAATCACGAGAGATGGAACTTGTGGAATCCAACGGGTATGGAACCAGCTGTGGATACTTAGGAAATTTCGTAAAACTGAGGAAACCCATTCATACCTGTTGCATTGACATTTTGTCAAGACAATTCATGACGAAGGAAGAACTGCAGTGGGACATTAACTCCAACATAACAACGAATCACTAACTTTCCTGTTCTCCTGCCAGTCAATGCCTCCAACGTTATTGAAAGCTTCGTGACTCCAACATCCTCATTGTTCTTCTGATGAGAGTGGAATGAAGTTGCGTCTGGATATATAAAACATACCTATTACTTCCTTTATGATGGCAAAAGTGGTGCCCAATGATTCCCTGCTCATTTATTTCAACCAGTAACTCTTACGTTCTTCGTGCTCCCTCAATGGAACAGCGCGTAATAAGAAGTCAACGTTTTAAGGAAATAAGGTACGCCGCGACTGACTCTCAAATGCAAGCTAAGATGTTATGCTCCGCTTTCATTGCGGTACACTAACTTCCTGTGGGAACAAAAAAAGGTGGCACGAAGTCAAGAATTCCTTTTCACCCTGCTATTTGCGCGCACAAATTACTCTATCCTGGGGAATGATATTATGTGCTGAGGAAGTGGATGGCAATCATGCGATTCCGATGAAGAGAGGCAAAAGATCCTCGTTGAGTGAGTACATTACAGTTTTCAAGGCATGTTCTCTTTCTGGTGATGGCGATCACAAATTCGAGAACAACAAATTATTCTACATTCATCTTGATTGTATTATTCAAGAAGGCTCACGAGAGTCGTGAGAGTCAACAAGGCGAACTGACACCATTAACATGTCAAAAAATCAAACATCTTCGATGAAGTTCCTCGTGTTACAAGAATTCTTATATAATACTGAGATGCGATAAGCAGAAGTTCCAACTATCGCAATACCACCTCGATCGATTCAGTGGAGCAATAAAGCCACGCACTACGTGATGAGAGCGTCTATTCATTTCGGATTATAGTTGCACATCCAAAGTTGATGTATTTATCTCAATATCGCTACACGTACAAGTGATTATGAGATTTACGAACATCCACAGAATTACAAACCAATACCAGAGTGGAGGAACCCGGAGGAACCTATTCCATTGTCTTGGGTGGAGGAAATTATCCAATTGTTCTCTCTCCGTGCCGAACGAGCTCTCTTGTGAACAGGGAGTGAGATTATACTGAATTAGTGAGAACTGGATCACGTACCTCATGCACTTGAGCAAGACAACGTTGAAAGGGTCGGTCTGCGCTTAATTTGATGTACGCTGGAAGGATCAAATTCATCAGCTATTTGTATAGGTGCCATTGTTTTACATTCCACGTCTAAAAGCGAAAGCTAATCAAACAGAAAGAGTCGAAACTTGCACCTGTAATTTTTCAAAGGACACCAGCATGGTAGACTAGTGATACAGAAGAAGCATACAATACTGAAAATGAATTAATCAGTATATAATCCTCCAAACTGGGATTGATCGAAGAGGATATTTTCCACTTCAACAAAACCCTTGCATCTCTCTGACTCAAGTGTCACTTCTGCGAAGAGATATGAATAATTAGATATCCAAAAGTTTCGAATGCAAGACAGTCGATTCCTCCCAGTGAGATGATTGTATATGACTATTCTTTTGGAGGTTAAGTCAACGACATGGTAGGGTTTTGAGGTATCGGGATTCAGAAAGTGATATCACGATCATGAGCCTATGGATTTATTCTTATGATACGAATTACGAACAATTAGATAGCTTCATTCATACCATGATACTCTTTCATTGGCTAATGGACTTATAAAATCCATGGGAATACAGTTTCATTTGTCACTGTGAATGCTCAAGATGTGCATATAGATGAAAAGAAAGCGGCTGAATGAATTGATCAATCTTCAATTTTCGTTCCACTGAGAAACCTTATGTATAACGTATGGAAAAAGAGTCCAATGTGATTATACTTGATCTAATTTTCCATGAGTGCTGAGCCAGGTAATCGAAATATTCATTAAACTCACTTCTTTTGACTGGTTCTGAGAAACTCTGAACAATAGCTAAGTTCATGAACCCGATTCGGTTAAATTGAAGCATATGTCATAATTTCCAAGAAGAAAGAAGAGCTTGATCGTACCGATATTTCGCAAATCCAAGTTATATCCTAATGGACTCTCTGAAGATGTTAAAATAAGACTAACAAACTTTTCCAATTGTGAACTTAGTTTAACAAGACTTTATGGATAGATAGCATGCGAGAAACGCTTTGACCTGATTTAGAAGTCCACTAAAGTCATGACTATATTGGCGTTACGGCAGCCATCTGAAGACCAAGCGCGCCAGGGAACTTTTGGAGGATGTGACTATGAATGGGAAATAAAATAATGCTAGAGGAGTAAATACTCCGAGTAATACAGGCCCAGCTTTTGAACACAATCGATATATTCCCACTACTTAGCATTACGGAGAATTTTTAGTGAGATAGAAAAATGATGTCGAACTCTCAGTTCTCGAATTTCAATAATCAACAATCTTCCAAAGTTGCTCAAGTCGAAATGTTGACGGCTGCGAAAAGAGAAGATCATTTCAAACTTAAATTAATCTGCTGTTCAAGTGAGACCGCAATTTGGAGACAAGAACATCTCTCCTAATGATAATTTTCCCAACTAACGAGACTAGGCAATCGTGCGATATATTACATCCGAGTGTCCGGCGGAGTAAGACGACTAAGCTGAGAGGAGAAATGGGAGAGGCGCACACATAAGTGAGGACATTCAAATGGTCATCAGCGGAACGTCTGCAGCATGTATAAAACGCAGAGCAGAGGGTCCGGAGTTGACGGCCGCGCGCATTGCTCACACCGCATGAGTATTATACAGTAGCTGCATCGGGCGCGCCAGTTACGGCATCGATTGTGCCCGAGAGTCACGTGACACCGCGATAATGCGCTCTCACGCAGCGTCGGGCAATTAGCAACAAGAGATCGCCCGGTCGAGCGGAAAATATCGCAATGTCCCTGAGATTGAAGATTTAGAGCGACGCTAAATCGGATAAGAAAAGAGGCGAGCCATTATCGACTTCCTACGTGCAGCTTTTGCATCTTGACTTGCTGCGTTGTCGCATTTAAAACTGGCGCTACACGCAAATATAAAGCCCGCGCATGCATTTCTATTCTATCTTCTTCTCTTTTCCACTGAAACTCTCTGAATCTCTGGCCTTCCATGGCGCTTTTTATGCATGCATGAACGTTGAAGGTTCTAAAAGTTGAATAATTAGTTGTTGAAACTAAAGCAAAGCTGAAGATTTGCGCTGACACAGGAGGAGTTTTTGAGAATATGCATTACCGCACATTTGCAACATTATTTTCAATGAATCAATGTGAAATGAGCTAATGACCAATCTTTTCAACGACAAACGCTGTAGTGTAAAAACAGTAGCAAAACGAGCAAGTTTGTAAAATTTTCAGGTTGGTGGAAACTGTCGCTATCGTCAGAGTAAACCATTTCAGGGGGAGAGAACATTGTATCGACTCCAAACTGAGTTGAGCAAGTAAACTTTTATTGAGAATGAATTTTCCCGTGATTTTTTGTGTGGTCAAATTTCAAATGATTATTCCTGGAAATCGATGTGCGGCGCCAAACCTTCATGAATGCGTAAGTTCACGAATTTATTCCCACGACACCGTAAGTAAGGTGAGGAATCTTCAACTTTCTAGTAGTGTTCACTACTCTGAGTAGATTCCTAACTTTGGTAGGAACGTTCGCAATTGGAACATCAATCTTACACCCGCCAGAGTCAAGACTGACATCCAAATCTCCCATGGGTCGTAAAAGTAGGCCGAGTGCAAATCGCGGCCCTCCATGCATGCGAGCACCAGTTCTGAAGACTATGTCATCATTTTTCAATCATTAGCATTTGCGAAATGAATCATATGAAGACACTTTTGCGATATACAGTAACACCGTCAGTTCCACGAATTGAATAGGTTCGATTCATTGCTTGACATATCTCAGAGTATCTAGTGCGAGACAGGGTTCTTGCCAACGATAAATTTATGTACATCGTCTGCGAGACCTCTCTTTTCGTCGATTAAAAAGTATTCAGCTTTGAGCAAAGTTTGCGAGATGGGACCTCTTGAAATTAATCGTGACTCTTTCTAGAGACATCTTTGCATCATCAGAGAGGACGACCAAGGCATAATCTTCACTCAGCGAGTTGAAATGGAGGAAAGCAGAGCGTATGCAGCATATAAAGCTCGCTCTCTCGCGCGAATCATGCAAAACACTTGAGTTACGGAGCACGCGAATGAAGCTGCACGTTTAATGCAGAATCGAATCAGTCGAAAGATCGCGAACGGGGGGCGGGAGTGGCTCGACACCGCGAGAGTCAGAGCTCGCAGCGTAATCATTGACCTCACGGCACATTTCATCCACGCGCGCGACCACGAGGTCGACGGCCCCGGGCCGCGAGAGGTTGTGCTCGTTCTTGCCTCACTATCTCTCTCTCTCTCTCTCTCCCGCACGTGTCACGCGGCTTGAGAGAGAGAGGAAGAGAGAGAGAGGAAGAGAGAGA
>JAPYYZ010012534.1:0-17625 GCA_030522705.1 Eretmocerus eremicus | reverse complement strand
TCAATTAGTAACTATTAAGGAAGATAATGCACCGCCTATGCATTGGTCGCTGGGCAGAATCATTGCTGTGTATCGCGGATCATATAATGTGATCCGTGTTGCCAAAGTAAATACAAGCGATGGAGAGTATGACCGTTGTATTAAAAAATTAGCCCCCTCATCCATTGATGTAGAATGAAGATTCCCTTGATTGCATAATGTATGTGCGACGCATCGGAATTTTGACGAGCACGAAATATGATGATTAAAATTTGATTGAATGATGATGATTCTGTATCAACAAGATGAATCCCAGATGACTATGCTGTAGAACTGTATATGACAACACATTACTCTATGTAAATTTTATTCAACGAAATTGTGTTGTATTGAATCATAATGACTCGAATAATTTATCATTGAACATAGGGAGTTCAAAGCCGGGAAGATGTTCATTTCTCTTTGAATTCAAAATCTGCTTGAGATGTGTACGTGTATATATTTTAAGCCTAGGAGTCAAGAATCTTGAATACATATATTGTGGTATAGCCCCGCGCTTTGCTACCTGACCGCCCGAATATGTCCCGCATTTTTCGACGAGTTTTCTTTTCCATTGTAATACTTCGCGCGATCAGCTACTAGTATAAGTACTACTGCTGCAACGGCAAAACCAGATTCGCTTTAGCTCTCGACAAGTGTCTCCCAAATTCACGACCATGTAAATTCATAGTTACAATAAACACTGTTGTGCTCAAACGGAGCTCACAACTTTTATTATTCCAATATAGCCTTTCGTCCTTGCAAAAATGAAACGAAAGGAGTGAGCATGCCAGACCGTTGCGATCAATTTAAAGTATTTTGCTCACAAAGACACAACACGAGCTCACCTACCGGGCTCAGGCGGCGGCCACAACAGTGTTCATGTAATTATTAATGAAGAATCATAGAAATTCTGTCGTATAAACTTCATATCCAAGGGACGTCATCGATCATTCATTGGTCGCGAACTACTTTCCATGACAGAATTCATCATTTGTCAGTGAACAGATGAATGGTAGGAATACACGATTATTTAACCTGCGCTAGAATTATCTCCATGCATTGATGACAAGATTCCTCTAGACATGCGATGAAACGAGCTTGCATCATATCTATGATATTTTACCTCATAGTTAGGCCCACCAAGTTCATCCAAAAAGAAAAATCTCGTGATATAAGTTTGTCAGAACTGAAGTGAAGTCACCCGATGGTCGCAGTAGCGAGAGCGTACGTGTTGTGAGCGGGCCTTTCAGTCAACAACATCTGTCTGCTCCTGCGAACCAATCCCAAAATTCCACCTAAGTAGATACGACTATGATCCCCAAGACACACCCCGCCAAAATACATGCATACATACATCCACTTTTGAAATGTAGGAAAAATGGGACTTAGAGGTTCCCTTGAACTTTCAAATCAGAAAGAAAATTACGTAGGAAAATTTTTCTATTATCCTTTCCGTGTTTCCTAGGGTGTTTCCTAACTTGAAATATTCTTTACAGGCGTTCACAGTATAATTAATCCGTCACAAAGAAGCAAAAACAAGCTTGCGGAAATAGACCCAGTCCACTTTGATCTTGAACAACTCATTGTACATGCATCACAGTGAAATTAGTTTATGACTGCTTCTGTAATGATTAGATAATTAATAGATAACTTGTGGATTTTGGAGTTTGAATTCCTGTCTCTCCTTTTATAATGTCAGGCTCTCATGATGAAGCTGGATTACATCATCTGTTGCACAATTGACGTGATCAACAGACTTCGAGTGGCCATGTCATTACGCGATTTTGCGACGCGTGCAACCTCAACGCGACCACACCATGGCACGTCTCCTCCCCTGGAATTTTAGTCTCATCAAACAATCGATGGCGAATCGAGCTCGGGACAAGCAGAACTTGCGGGGCCTCTTCATGCATCTCTCCATACAAATAAGCTGGCTGAGTTCAAGAAATTATGAGGCTCTCGAAAAGTATTTCGCAACATCTCGCTTCCTCGTTCGCGAGCTGCAGTACTCGCGGTTGCGGTCGCCAACAGATGCTCTCGCGATATGTTCTCTGCGGTCGCCCGAGCAGATGATGCGACGGGCACGAGTCGTCCGGTGAGTGTATCTTTCTACGGATGGGCTTGGTGGATACTTCGTCGCGTCAACGGCCCTACCAGCCAAAAAATACAAGGAGCTTGCGAAAGCGATTGTAGAAAGAGGATGGCCATTTGCTCGCGAGCACACGTGTGCGACCGCAAAGACAGGCCACGGGTCTTTTCAGAGGATGGAAAATGAGCACGAGCTCCGGCCAAGGGGATATCCGACGAAAACTGTGACCCACATAATAATCCGGTGATTGGCAGTGAGGATTCTGTGAGTTTGTCAACACGATGCTTCAATTTGGGGCCGTGAACAGTTTACTGACAAGGATCGAGAGAGTTCTACCTCCGGGAGCCCAATCTCGCTGAAATTTTTTGTACACATTCCTCGACCAACGGAAAAGATACCAGTGTTATTTTGTCAAGTCCAGTGGGCCACCCCTCCTAAGATACAGACAGGAGCCTCAACATTGAAAGTATAATTATGAATACAACTTTTTAATATAGGCCTATTTAGGCAACCTTAATGTTTCTCAATGTATCTTTAGAGAGAAGGGCTATTGGTCTAAACAAAATAATACAGGTATCTTCTTTTGGTTCAAAGAATGTGTAAAAGAATTTCCAGCAAAATTGGGCTCCCGGAGGTCAAACGCTTCCCTTGTGAGTTGACGACAAGAGTGGGCTGTTGTCAGGCACTCCGAGCATAGATGATTCGTTTTGCTATTGGATCAATTCATCGCTGACATCCCTAAAATCTAAAAATTAATCCCACATCCTTGCATTCTCGTCCTTCCACCTTTGAAGATTTAAACAATCGCTCGGTTAGCGTTGTTTAACCGAGATAATTCTTGTAGAAAAGCTTGATCTCATTACTGATGATTCTCTCCAAGTTCATATGGAAGCATTAGAATCTGCAATAAGATAATGGAACAATGAGGCATTTCAAACTCAACAAGAGTCCCCAAAATTTCCTACATCAATTATGTGGAGTTCCAAAGCAAGTTTGCGGAATTTATGAAATCAACCACAACGTATAATTTATAAACAAGTTTGAACGTAGCGCTAGCGTGCTTTGTGCAAGGAAATAAGAGGAGATGAATGCAGCGTACCACCAAAGGGCGGATACGTTTCTCAGTACGCTTCGAGTTATTTATCGTTCTTAGCAAAGTCTTGCTCGTGTCTTAAATTCTCAAACTCCAAATGTTCCCGTTTATCTAAACTTGGAATAAGGAAAATTTCATAGCAAATTCTCGGTCTTTGATTTGAATATCGTTTTAGAGCCTTCAGTACTCCAGAGAAATCTTTGATGGGCTTGCAGAAGCAAAAATGAATAATTCAGAATTGGAAATAATAACATACCCAAAAGTATCATATTTCAAAAATTCTTGGTGACGTGAGATCCTCTTGAATTATTTGACATGAATCAATGTTCTAAGATGATTATCCGTATGTTTTGAGAATTTTGAATAAAATTGACAATCCCACAAGAATCGGAGAGTTTCAAGAATTAATTTGAATAACTCATCGTTTGCATAAAAATACTGCGAAAAATAGCCTTTGAATAAGAAACCGCATAAGCATATTGTTTATCAATGTGCAATGCATGATCTATGCTCTACTAATATGAGGTGATGTACCTTATTTGTTTCTTTGCTTTGTGGAAATGTCAATTCTCATGAAAGTTCCTGCGTCCCTATCAATTGATTCTATCTTACTCTTTACTTGTATGCGGACCAAGAGAGACGACCGTGATGAAAAAAGCGTAAAAAAAACTCTCCAAATCTCACATACCTATTATATTGATGATTAATTTATATAGATTACACGCTCGAGATCACAGTTTAATTTGATGAAGATTGTTACTCAGAGCTGCAAATGATGAAATTTCATATTTGTTCGGTCTAGTTTATTCGATTCTAGAAATACATATCGTGCATAAATTGAGCGTGTGCTCTGATCCATCTCTCTCAGAGCAGAGCTTACCAGAAGAGCCATACTCGTTTTTTTTTTCGTTTTCTTACAGCGAATCTGAGTCAGAGACGTTGCTATCGCAGCAGAAAACAGAGATGTATGCGCTCTAACTTATAACCTCTAGAGCAAACCCTAGAGCTTTCCCGTGACAATATTTCACATAAGAGTAGATTGAAATACAATGGGAAGAAAGTTAATTTGCGCCCCCCGATGATATTTTCCGTCCCGAGCCGAAGGCGAGGGTCGGTATTATCAAGACTAGGCAAATATCATCCCGCCCGAGTAACGAACACTATTTTTTATCGGCTGTAAGGAGAAGAAAATCGAAAAACTGTTCAGAAGTGGTTCTTCGAAGAATATAATCTTACATACCGCAGTACCGATGTAGAAACTAATTCATCGTACTTGCGCACAATCCCACGTACTCCTTTATCAGAGTTCTCGCACTCTCGTCGACTTTTCAACCCCTCCACGAATGATACCTCTCTGTCTATTTCACTCGGAATCGTATGAATGGGAGAGACCAGAGAACCACGGATCGAAAGACACGCGTACACACAATATGAGAAGACGAGCATTGTAGCGCGACGTGTGTCGCATATAGCCGAGGCGAGTATAGCGTAATGCAAGTGCGCGATCGTAACAATAGCCGCTGCACGAAATGGAGACGCTTAATTATTATAGAGTAATGTCTAATGACATACATTATAGAGTCGAGCGACGTACGATGCTCGCCGCTCCGCCATATGGAAAAACAGAGCGAGAGGCTTTTGTCCTCTCGCTCGCTGGTAAATAATAACCGTGCGCGCATGGAAAGAGTTGGCCTGTCGCAAACGTGCGTATATCCGAACTCGTCCGTTTGATCGCGGGAACTCCCTCTGCACTTCTTGCTCGCCCTCGCATGGCTCATTTTTTTTCTCTTTTTTCCTGAGAACGTTGTCGGTTTCGCCCTCGACGGAACAAGTTTTCTCAGTGGACACTCGCGACGCGGTTCTTTGTAGGATATAGCCTCTCCGATGCGGCGCATTTTGGGCTCATTTGCGTTGGGTGATTGTAATACGCAGCAGCGGTAGTATTATGTATGTGAATCGTCGCCGTAATCCCACCATACCGCCCATTGCGGGAAAATTACCGTAATCAGCGCGGCCGGTTCCGGCGTATCGAGAGCTAATTACAATCATCGATGCCACACGTCACTTCCTTGTTTTCGAGCGCGGGCGGTCTTTCCGTCCGACGCGCGAACCGCGGCTGGTCTATATTACACTTGAGCGACCGTAGCTATACGGAGATACGCTCGCCTTAATGTGATGAGTGCATAGGCCGATTGCGGTCAGAGAATACACGCATCTCTGCTGTGTTTTATCGCCATGTTATTAATTTTTTAGTGAATTTGATGAGGTCGGATGTTGTGTGTAGTTGGCTCTCAACAAGTTAATTGAATGCAATGACAAATAATTTGGCCTACGCTGATTGGACTACAGCCAATTTTCTGGCATTGTCTCAAAAATCTATTGACGTAGCCTGTTTTGGGTAGTCATTTCCATGACTTCTTGTATATCATTTCAAATTTCACCAGATACAGCGTATTTTTTTCTATCAAAAATTAATATATAACTCTGAATGCATCCCAACTATTTTTCATTCTTCGAAATTTGTAGAACTTACTTTTTGAAGGATTGAATATATCAGAACAATATACTCATTTCATACCAAATCGTCATCTCTGTCACATATTCTCTCTAGGAAATTTCAATATTTCATCTAACTATGAGTTTCAATTAGAGCTTTGAAAGTAAACTCTTCATCCATTGACATAAGAGTCTATCTGAAACTATCAAGTGTTCTACCGAAATCAATAAGTCGCGTGTTTTATCTATTTGGGATGCACCCCATTTGAATTGTTGCGGGATTACTGCAACAACAACAAACGTTGTACCTGTAATACCGTATTCGCCCATGTATAAGGCGCATCTATAGATAAGACGCACCCCATTTTTTTTGAAGGATAATGGGGGAAAAACTTGAAAAACGCATGTAAAGCACCCTCAGAGATAAGACGAACCCCGGTTTTTGAATACCCAAAATTGATTTTTATGATGCGTCTCGAACATAGGCGAATACGGTATTGTGATTCGGATAATACATCTTTAAGGTAGGACATAAGTGCTAACTACACCGCGTAATGATTGAGACGATTCGGTTACGGAGCACTGGCTAGGGAATTAAAAGAACAATGAGCAAATTTTATGACAGCTGGGACAAAAGTTTATGATTTATATTCCGAGTGATGTTGTTGACTTTCATCATCGCAATGCAAGTATCTACTAACGATTCGATCAAGCTATATTTTGAAAATAACTACAAAGGAACCATGCAAGTTCCTAAATTTGAAAATTGGTCTAGTGAGAAGTTTTTCCTGAGTGATGAATTTCATCATATGCGCAATTTTACGACACGGAGTCAGTCATTTCAAACATTTGCCTTTCAAACTTTACAGTATGAAACAGAGTTAAATGTCAAATCATAGGAATTGTCAATTTTTTTTTTCGGTTCCACAAACAACATTTCAAAATAGTAATTTGGTTCACCAGAATATGAGGATAAGCGTTCATGATTACAGATATGCAAGTGGATAACAAACAAAATTGTTTTGTATCTTCCTAAAAGAAAAATGAGTCAATAGTGGAATGAATCGTTGTTTATTATACAGAAAGAATAAGAAATTGAGGCACCCATGTTTTCTGAAAGCTCATTTGTTCAAAAAGCTTCATGAACTTCAGTGTGTTGTATTTACGGTGGGTCAATCATATTCGTAAAGAAGTCTCCAAATAAATGATTTATGAATTTCCAATGTTTACTCGTATGATTAATGTAGTTTCATCTACCCTGCCAACGAATATCGTCTCATTTTTCACGAGTACCTACCGAATTGAGCAAGCAAAATTGACAAACTAATAATCCTTACGATCACGACACGCTTTCTCTCGTCCCCGTTTTCCTGTTCAAAGGTTCTCTCTCGAACCTATCCTCACGAATCACAAAAATTTCACGTTATTACACGCAATTCTGTATGATTGTTCGAAGCCGTAAAACTCCGGGAGCCCAGTGGCCAAATCGAGACGGTATCGTTGACATTTGTCACGCTACACGCCGAGTCTTTGTGGCGCGCAAACAGAAGCCACCCCAGAGTGGCCGAGAGAGGCTCTTTTAGCGAGCGCAAGAAAAGAAAAAAACGACTAAAGGGCCAAAAGTCGAACTCGGGTGGCACACAATGCGCTCGATCTCGCCCATCATGTGTGAGATGCCCATTCAGCTACAGATGAGTTCGTAAAGTTGTCCACGGTCTGGCCTGGCGTCTTTTTGGAACGTCTCTTGGATCGAGGGTGGCTCTTACCTAGAGATGCAGCACTCCGGAAATCGAGAAATTTTGTTGTCATGTAGAGAAGCAGCTGATTACCTATGCTTGTAGCATAATACTCGGATCCTCTAAGAGATTTCTGCTGTTTTCATAATACACTGTATGTCCTGGATCGACTCTCAAAAGTTTCTGTACATTATATTACATCAGCGGGTAGCTTATATGTATGGATTAATGGATTCGACGACCGCGTTAATCTTAGATGTCAGATCCTTGAATGTGCTCGACCTACAGCGTTGAAATATACAATTACAACCATGAGTATTGTGAGGATTGTGTGGAACATTCGATTTTGTCGGCTATGGAAGTTTCTGGCGAGCACATCGGCCACTTTTAAGGGAGTCATCAATAGTTCTGAATTCAATCATCTCAGAATCAGTTTCTCCGTTATATTACTCTACCAATTCATGATGATTCACGCTTCAGTTCTCACCATATGCAACGCTTTATATAGATTGTCTTTAGTTCACGAGAACTCTAGGAACGCATTTTCAAATTGCACGAAGTGAATTTATCGTTCGTACGAGCTCACTTATCATAGAGTCAAAACAATAGAGTCAAAATGACTTCGTTGGGTTCCTATTCATCAATATCAGTTAATATAAACGCATTTTCAAATATTGGCCGTAATGTTGGTAAATCTGATTGTCTAGAATCTCTATGATTGATGATCATCCTAATATTTTTTTTTATTTATATCAAATATTTCATCACACATCAATGCCTCCCAGAAGATCATTATTGATAGATCAAATGTACTTCGGAATATCTTATCAATGTACAAAATACAAGCCGAATTTCGAGAATTCCTTGTAGCATAGGCATCAATTCATTGTACGCTGCTACCGACGAAATTATCGAAAGCTACGTGATTTCTCAAAAGTGTTCTATGTACTCTAAAACCATTCAGCTTCAGAGCATACCGTACAATCCTGAGAAATCTTTCCTTAATCAAAAAGCGCAATAAATGACTCGAAGTGAAAGGAGAATTTCTATCTCTTTATAGGCATCAAAATTAAAAACTGCGCTTGTGGTCAGGAAATAATGGTCACAGTACATGCATCCCTTCATATTGGCCAGAGGCATACGGTACATTGACGTAGCGGGAATCAAAAGACATTGCCCCGGAGGCAAATTTATATAGGGCTGTGAGATGGAGGCTGGCGTCGTAGCACAGAAGGGAACAGCAGGATACTTATGAATCTACTCCGGGTTCATAGTTTCCCATCTTCAAAGGATGTAGGATCAGACTTTTGATTCTGTACCTTTAATACCATTTTCTAGGTGGAATCTGTCAACTGTGGCCATTTAAGTATATACGTACAGGATTGCTTATCGGAAATTGGCAGACTTTCGTGTATTAAAAGTAAGGCCATCATTTTGCAAGGTGAGGTTCGAATTTTGAATGACTGCGGAATTGTCTTCCATAGTATGATCAGTGAAATGATCTATCATCTCTAAGATATCTGAAATATTTTGAGCCATAGATGTCTCTCAACATCTCTAGAACTTTTTTGTAAGTTGTTGAAAAGATAAATTAAAGAATAGCATTCACAGCCGGGTGGAAGATATTATATACATGATAAGATAAAATTTGATTGATTCAAAAATCGACTCTTTCTTCCATTGTCAAATATGGTTCATTGTAAGAATTAACACGCTCCAACTGTTTTCAACTTCACTAGATATCTGCAAGACATATTTTTCAGCATGTGCACCGCAGCTTGGATTCATGTAATTTTGAGAAAGTGTTCATTTCAGTCAATTTGCATATTTTGATATGATTGTATCAACTTCAGTGGAATATTAGGATTTAATCAGAATCGCACACACTTCGTATGAAGAAGCCGCGTCAAAATCTGGTGAACGCTCATCATACATGATACAAAATTTACGACGGAATTCTATGAAACAGCTGCATGGATCAAAATCATAGATCCGCTGATTATGACATTTTTTATCGTTCAAGTGCTGCAAGTTCAATCCACCAATTCTACCTCGCGGGAGTTTTGCGGAGCGGGAAAAGGACTTTCTTGTTCTCGCGTTCAGCATGCAGAACTGTATAGAAGCGAGTGAGAGAAAAGGATTGCGTTGAAAAGCTGTAGTTTGAAATAGGAAGTCATAGAATTAATCGACGAGATCGGAAATTAATGAATTACGTTCAAGATAAAGTTGTATTACCTGACTAGCAGGGATAGGATTTTGATTCAACGTGCCACTGGTTTAAATTTGATCATCTCATTTGCATGAAACGAATTTTCGCCTTGCTCGTGGAAATAGTACTCACACCACTGGAAAAAATGTATGTACCTATTCTTGATATTATTCATCCATTCATCTGTTTCTCTGATATTAGATGAATCAAGATCAGCATAATTGGATGTTAGGTTTCAAAAATTTTGGATTTTGATTCGATAGAAACTGCACAACAAAACCTTCGATGTGAATGTAATTTCGATAACCCACTCTAAAAAGTGCATGGTGGGAGTCTATCATCGAATTTCCCATGGATTTATACATATATTCCTCCGCGAATTCCCAGTGGGAAAAGTCCAAAAACATCCTGTAAATTCCCACGTGAATCCACAGGAGACTCCACGCAAAATTCTACCGTAGATTTTACTGTGAATTTTTTTGCACTGGGACCAGATCAAGTTTATGTGAACTTTTACACGGATTTCCCTGGAAAATCAATATAGAAAGATTCAGGAATTCCCATGAAGATTTCATCTAGATTCCATGTGGAACTCATGTTAACTCCCGAAGAGAAATTGGCCTATCAAAACAGAAAATAGCAGGTAAACTTCTGCCTGCAACTTCACGTGGAATTCATATGGAATCTCGTAGAAAATTGCGGACCTTTTCCGTGTCGAAATCCGAATGGACTTTTTCGATCGTATATAGGAGAAGTACTGCTCTCAGCATTTTTTTCCCTCAATTTTTATTGTTGTCAAGAATGCAAAACAACCAATGATGAACAATTGTCGAAAAAAGTTTGGCAGATCATTTTTCGTCGTTGCTTTTTCGTAATGGTCGAATGAAGCAAATCCAGTCTCACTCCGCTAGCTCCATTGGTAATCATATTAAACCTCATGTACACGAGAAGGAGCAAATATCCAAGGTGTCCGAACTCGGCTCGCAGCCATGCTCACCCCATATCGATGAAATGAGATCCCGGGGCAGCGGCTATGGCCACGAGGGAGTCATGAATAAGGAGCGCAGAGTCACGCCTCTGCTTGGAGCTGCGGTGAGAAAGAGCGCGCTCCATTTTTCTATCGGGTGGCACGCGCCAGTCGAGACTGCCCTACCCTGGCTACGTCGTCATCGGGGAGCTATTTGAGGGCATTTTATGCGACCGCCCGGCCGCACTGGGCGGACTCTGCGTTTTCGCTTTCTTGACTATGAGAAGCCCATCGGAAGACCCATTGAGAGGCTTCTTTGTTCGGAAGTACCCGAAACTTGAGCTTGCGGGCTTTTCCAAATGTTTGGTCCCCACTGATGGCCAATGGCCGGGAAGAATTATGTGAAGATACATACGCCAAAACTATTGGTGGAAACACTTCACGATTCATCTGGTAATATGTCGAAGTAAGTAACCAATTAGGCTAAACAAAAAAATACGATCATTTTTTTGTTTAAAGAATGTGTAAGAATATTTCGGCAAGATTGTGTTTCAAGAGGTTATGTTCTCTTTTTTTTTCAGTTGAGAATCTATTACAGTGTTGAAAGTGTAAAAAATACTCAGAACTGAAAGAACGCCTTTTCGTCCGAGAAATGATGAATAGCCTTTTCATCAAAGTTGTAGAGTATTAACAACAACTTTCGGGGCGTACTCTGTTCCCATCGGTTCTAAGAAGAACTGAATCCTTACATTGAGCTGTGATATCACGAATAATTTCACAAATTTAATTGATTGCGTAGATAATAAATGCTATACGATTAACGAAAAAGATCAGAATTCCATCGATTTCATTTGTAACATTGAATGGTGGTGTCTATCTCATCGCTTTGAGCAATAGAACAAGTCTAAGAGAAATTAAAATCAATTGACACATGAAAATTTGATAGCTCTCTTGACTATGAAGCTATCAAGATTAATCAGCATTTACAGAAATTATGGCTGCCTACATCATCAATTTTCTACCCATCGGGTTCATTTCAGTTCTACCAAGTATGGCAACGATGCAGAAAAACTCCGCTGATCTATCATTCACCAATGATCTTGATGATTCCAATTTCCCAACAAGTTTCGAAGTTCTCAATCGGTATACTCACTCGGCACAGTTACCTCAATCCGCTCACTCCATTCCGTAATGGCTCGATCAACAATCAATTCATTCATGACCCCTCTTGGCGATCGACTCTATCGTGATGCACGAGCAACAAGAGTTCCCGCGACCCTCATCGAATATGATCCCTCGGTAATGCCCTGGTAATACCCCAATCAAGCGAGTACCCGCTCAGCAGATGGATGGTAAACGAATTCGATGCGCCCAGCGAACAATTTCATCATTTCCGCAGTCAGCAAATCGAATCGTTCTGAACATTGCGGCACAATCACATGCAGACACACACCTTCGAGTCAGCTCGGCCACGTGGGTCGAGGGGCAAGCGCCGTACATCCACGAGGTAAGGAGAACAGCTCAATAAGCGTATCGACTAAGCCTTGCGGTGAAGAGAAGCAGCGGGCTTCTTTACATGCCGATATCGATGCTCATCAGCCTCGGGCAGAGGCTTAGGCAGCAGCAGCACCTGGGGGGCCGCACGTGAGCGCCGCGAGTGACAGAGGGACGCAAGCGGCCCCCCTCCGGATCATTACACCGGCAACTCAAATTATTCCTCATCAGAGGCAGTACTCGTATTCGTGTATGGCTGAGCAAGACCCTAAAGCGAGCGATCTGTGTATATATACGGAGGAAACGCGGCGCGCCGTCAAGATTGAGCCGGACCTCCGACGAGCATTATTTCCATTCCGCGGGCCTCGTGCATCCGGCCGTTTCCGGTGTGGGACGCATCTCCGGCTGTATGTGCGTCTGGGTGGAGAGATGGAGTGGCTGTGGGGATTTTTCTGATGCGGCGTAATCGAATTCGCGACCGAGACATATTGTTGGCCGGCGATGCATCATGCGAGCTGCATGAAGCTGTTTGGTTTACGGTTTGGTCGTACGATTTAATGCTGATCGTATTCTCGATGAACTTCTGCGTCTGTTTATGGGCTCGATGCATTTATCGTATCTCCCTCTAGCATTACCATCTTATTTGATTGGGACTTTTGATGGATCGCTGAGATATTGAGAAGCGTGATTGGACTGCCAGATACCCATTATTGAGAAGTCAGACGCATGAAATAAGATGCATTTGCTACACTGTGTAAAAAACCTCTTAGAATCAGATCACTTTTATAGTGATAAATTATTCGACTGACTGAATCTATTTTGATTCCCCAAATCAAGAGAACAAAACGGCATTTCTGCAATATTTCCAATAACTCCAGTACACTGTCGGTCCAATTGTATTGAGGATTAATTTTCTTTTCCATCACTCGATATAATCTCAGAGTGGATATGTCATAGAGGACTCTATCCGACTTCATTTTCAAGGGTTTTTCACGTTCTTCAAGATGTTGAATTTTTCTTTTCCCGTTTGAGGTACCAGAATTATCCCACTCCATCTTAAAAAGTGTCAATTTTAATGGTTTTTTAACAAATTTTTTACCTTCTGTATCTCTGAGGGAAATCATCCCATCGCAAAAAATTTCAAGAAATCTGAATTGAGAACTCAAGAGCTTGGAAATACATTCTTGAATGTTATCGTAACCTGTTCCTAGTTCGAGATATAACTCTTTCTCCGAGGAAAAATTTCACAATAATGTCACTATAATTCGGAAATCACCTTTTTTTTTAGAAAGCTCCCCTCAGAGAAAGAGTCATGTCTCGGACTAGAAATACGTTAAGATAACGTTTAAGAATGGATATCAATACTCTTGACTTTTCAATTCAGATCTCACAAGATTTTTTGCGACAGAATAACTCCCCTTAGAGATGCAGAAGGTCAAAAATTTACTACAAAATCGTTAAAATTGACGCTTTTTGAGATGGAGTAGAAAAATTCTGGTACCTCAAACGGGAAAAGTAAATGCAACATCTCGAAGAACTTAAAAAAACCTTCAAAATGAGACGAGATAGAATCCTCCTTGACATATTTACTCTGAGATATCGAGCAATGGGAATAAACAGATTAAATCTCGGGTGTATACAAACTTTTGATCGGCCGTGTAGTGCTCAAGGTTTTTCATCGTTATAATATAATTGAAACAAATGGTACCCAAAAGTACATTTACAACATGAATACATTCATTCATTCGGTTACAACGTTTCTTCCCACCTTTGGTACCAATCAAAAAATCGTAGAAGTGTTGGTCTTCCAGCTCAAAGTGAAGTTACAATCTGCTGCATGCATCAGAACAATTAGTATAGTAGTTAGTTTCAGCGTTCTCGGGTCACAACGGCCAGAAACTTCTGGATTGAAACTTCAGGAGCTAATGGTCTAAGGCTTTTGTCGTTTATAATGAAAATGAGACGCTCGAATCTTAGAAACGGGTGTGAATCTTATAGCTGACTGCACTTGTTTAAAGAGCTAAACAAATTATCCAAAATTAAGTCTCAATCAGTGTAGGATAAAGGACTTGAGGTAGTTTCGATACTCTCGCATAATAGAGACTGTGTGAGTTCCTTTACCCGCTCAGACCCAAGGAGAGAAAACAAATCGAGCTAATTAGGAGGAAACAAAGCGGATACCCGAAATTCTATCCTTTGTAACTTATCCGGCTATCGAATATCCATCCACCGGGGCGCCAAGGGTCTCCCCAATTCGGGCCTCCAGCCGAGTCGGAGGTGCGAAGTGAGAGGCTCTTCGCCATTCATGCGCTTCACGCTCCGACACCCTGACTGAATGGCCCACCACACGAGGTCACAGGATCACCTCCTCGACGAGAAACCGTGTCAAGGAGCCTCGGCGGCTAAGACTGCTCAAGCTTTTATATACCACGTGGACCCCGGGCCATCTCAAAATGCACAAAAAGCTAGTGGCTGGTCTTTCCGCATTCTTACATCTTTTATGAGCCCCAGAACCGTTGTGACTCGCGCGGAATCGGGATAAGCTGATTCGCTGCGACGTGTCCAGCGAGCCGTGAAAATTCGTAGCCTCGAAAAATTGGGCGAGAGAAAAAAAACAATAACGGGGCCGCGAAGACTTGACAAAGCGCGAAATATGGGGTAGGTGGGGTATGTGCGCGCAGGTGAGCTACGCGGCGCTGCTTTTAATTGCCGAACAATATATGGCTGAATCGTCGTCGTGGGCCTCGCGCGGCCACACCTCTCATTGTTTTTCGCGGAGAATTTCAGCGGCCGCGGCGCGCGGCGAGATTACTCACGCGCCGCTTGGCCCGGATAATACGGGGCCGGGGCAAACAATTCGAGGTGAGAGAAAGACTCGTGCCGTGGATGTGTCGCCGCGTTATAATAATGGATCAAGAGAGAGAGAGTGAGGGTTCGGGAAGGGCTTGTGCCCCCAACGCCTTTGTCGCGGGGCAATATCGCGAAAGCTGGCGAGCGCTGGATATATAGTGTCGAGAATCGCGCGAGTGGCTAATTTCACGTATGCTCGAGCTCTCGATCGACGCCGACAATGGGCACCGCAAATTGTTATTTACGACGCTCTGCTAATTCAATTATCACTGCGGATTGCAGCGCAAAAGAGCCGTTGATCGCAATTGAGCGCGCGCGTGCGCAGCTCATTCATGCAGATTTATGGAATGCGCAATGAACACAGTATCGAAAGATTGCTTGAATTATTTTCTTTTTATTCCAGTCATGCATACATGGGGGATCTCGTGTGCTCGTTTTTCTTACTAGGAGGGTTTTACATTGAGTTCAGAGATACACGGACACCTTCGGACGACCATCGATCGTGTGCTCGTTTTTCTTACTAGGAGGGTTTTACATTGAGTTCAGAGATACACGGACACCTTCGGACGACCATCGATTGGTCGCAGAAACTGGTTATTCTCTGAATTTCTCGAGTGAATTTGTGGCCCAAGTGATTTTTGAAAATAACGCAGAGATAAACTACACGAAGTAAACTCAAATAGGTTTGAAGAGAATACATGATTTGGAATTTTTGTTCTGCATGGCATTTATTCATACCGTGGAAGTTTTGGATCGAAAGTTTTGGCTCGAACCAAGTCAATGACCTTTCTATTGGAAGTTATAAAAGTGACTTGATAATCTACGATAAAATGAGTCTATTCATAATTTTTGATCATAACAGGTGTAAATGCGAACGAATAACCCCAAAGATGAATGAAGAAATTATTGCAGATTGTAAGTACGGAATTTCTTTGGACTAAATAGGTGACAATGCGCCATCTTATTGAATGGCTTAAAATGTGTAAGTATTGTGATGGAAGAGATTGAGAGGCCTGGATATGCTTCAAAATATGCAAATTCTCTCAGCTGATCATAATGAACGTATTTTGCATGTTTCTCCCGATATTAATATGATTTCGAATTGCTTATTAAGAGAATTTCTGATAAAGCTGATTGATAAAAATCTGAATCAAGTATCACAAAATAATAAACAATCCTGTAGCTAAAATATGGTATCTACTCCAAATCTCCGCTTTCCCGAGAATAGACTTGGAGAATTTTGGTATTAAGGCTTACGTTTCAAGGAACCCATTTGCTAGTAGCTTGATGTATCTATTCACGAATGGCCTTATCTTTGCAAGAATGTTATGCGCACCTTATTGAGTTCAGCTGTGAGACTGTTCACACATGATCAGCAAGTCTGACCTTTATCATGTAAATCAAGACAGAAATTCCGGAATACGGCAATTGAAAAAATTCAGCAAGACGTCAGGGTCCTGACGCACATGATAAGCGAAAGTTATAAAATGTGAAATTGGTTCGTAGCGAGATATTTGAAAGTTTGATTCCCGAGATTGTATTGAACGATGAGGAAAAGCGAAGTGATTCTCCTTGTTATAAGTGTCGTCTGCACGAGAGCCTACAGTGAGACACGATTATTTTTTGAGTATTTTATTTTTGCTCTTGAAGTCGAGACGTCATATATGATTACTTTAGTTCCAGACCCATCATGTAATTGCAAGCCGCTTGAAAAATGCTCACAATTGACCAAGTATCTACAAGTAGTGAGAATCCATGACCAAGTATCTACAAGTAGTGAGAATCCATTCTTATCCAAAGTTTTGGTACGACACATTGGCGAAGATGCATTGCCCATTCGATGAACATGTGCCTCAAGTTTGCTGCCCACCAAATGATGATTTCATCCAACCTAACGTAGATGGCACGAGAGATAACTTTTTATCAGCGAATAGCGACAAATCCTTTATGATGAAAACATCTTTCCTGGTAGCACCGAAACCTTTAAGAGATATGAAGGCAAAAATGAGGAATAGGATTACAGATAGAGCCTCAGGAAGTGTGCCAGACATTAATTGTGGCACACATTCGATTCGGGACCAAAACAACGACGTCACACCTTCGGAATTTCCTTGGGTGGCTCTGTTAGAATACAACACTCGTGAGTATAATGAATTCAACATTTACGGTGTTACAGTTGCGGAATGTATGTGAGCATCAATTTATCGTAGCACATGCCACCTACAGAGTGGAACTCGGTCGGAGCATAGTAGAGTTGAACTCGGTTTATAAATTGCTTTAAAATGGTTCTGATGCGTTTTGCTTCAAAATTCTTATTCCTTATGAAAGTTTATGTAGCGATTTCGACAAAATTTGGCGATCAAAAGTGAAATTAGCACGCGACGGAAAATATAAGACTGAAGCATCGAACTTATTTCAATAAAAACCACTAATAATATACCAAGATTGATTTGTACTTGATCCAGAACTTGTTATAAATTTTTGGCGCCTACCGTCACAGATATGTATATTTCGAGCTGACTAATTCACCAAAGCACTTGTTCCATTTACTATATAATACTTCAACGTCCCAAAGTCAAGGCTATATACAACTTTTGCCGAGAGTACATACATATAACCTTTTAGCTAAAATCAAAAGATCTTCAACTTATCAAACTCCTGGATTTTGAA
>JAPYYZ010012529.1:0-10994 GCA_030522705.1 Eretmocerus eremicus | reverse complement strand
TGGAATTTCTCAATGCTGATGAGACAGTTTGTGTATCACAAAAGTCTCTACTGAACTGTAATCATAGTTGCACTATTCAGTCATCTCAAGATTTATGTATCTAGTAATCAAGAGGAACTTGATAACAAACCAAATTTCCACTAAAAACATCTCCATTCCAAAGAAGGATGTTTCCATCGGTGTCAATAAAAGGTTGTGGAATAGGTGTAGATCCTTGCATCCACAGAACACTTGCATAAAAATGTCCTTGCCACACATCTGTGAGATTTTTACTCTCCTCACCGAGAGAATCTGGACCTCGTGCAGCTATGACATCTTTGCAAAGCTTTTGATTTGAGAGATAGAAAGTGGTTACTTATCATGCACGCAGACAAATCCCATCTCCAAGGCTTGAGATGTTGAAACAATTACCTCCAATGATTTCACCGCAATTGAACGCGCTTGTTCATTTGGGGAATGATTCACACAGCAAGATATTCCACACATGTTTCAAAAGAGTAATCAAGTTTCCCATCAACTACTTGTGTTGGAAATGCGTCCCATTCCGATAATTGGACATTGAAAGGTGCAACCAAGACACTGAAGGTTTCACTTGAAAACAGTATGCAAAAGGAATTAGTTGTTCAAGAAAATCGAGAAAATGTTTGACCGCACATGGACCGCACCGAACATGCGGAGCCGAACATCGGGCAGTCGCACGTCAAAGCACATGGACGGCGACCGTGTGTATGTGCATGTATGTGAGAGAGAGAGAAAAACGGGAAGTGCGGAGGGGGAAAGACGCCATTACGTCCAATTTCATGCAGTCGACGTACTGTTTTCGTATACGTAGCGAATTTACGTATTTACAAAGAGTCAGTTTCGATCATCGCCACGAATTTTGATCTCAACATGCTCATGTGCATCTCAAGTTGATAATCATTCTCGCGACTTGGTGATGCATCTAGTGTAAATAGCGAATCAGTTCAGCAAAGAAAGTTCTGTGCTTCCGCCAGGCACCATCATGTCTCTTGCAAGGTTTGTATTTGTTGTTTCCTCATCTTGAAAGTTATACAAGACATATTTTGATAGTTAAACTTCATCTATCTGTGTTCTGAAGAATCCTTGCTATCATCTTTGGAATGCAATCGTTCGTGGCAGAAACCAAAATCAATCATAACCTCACGGATAATTCTAGTCACTTCCATAAATTTCAAGTTCTTGCCTGTGGGCACGATTTGAGGAACCTAATATCCAAATACCTGCTTCTATGCATGAGAAACATGTTCACAAATATTAAAAAGAAGAGTAGCGTGATTAGAGTCTTGATATCAAATTGTCCTATGATCTGTTGCTCATACCAAACGAGATTGATTGCCTTCAACCATAACTGATACCTAGCTGCATTGATTTGGGGTCCATAGAATCCTCTGAATGGGAACTATTTTTATGTGATCTTGGAAGTTGCTCTGTGGTTCCATTCAGAACTCTACTGCAGAATAGAAGAAACTGATAATCTTTTGTAATATGTAATCGTTGATTTACCTGTATTGATTCTAAGCTCACAAGCTCATATTGCGATACCAAATTAGAGCTAAATTATTTGAAGCCAAAGAGATGGCTTTCCTGATGAGATAGTTCCATCTCAATACTCACCATCTGTTCTCCATTACATCAAACTTCCTCATAGTTATAACGTTGCTTACTACATTCTAAAAACCAAGATAAATGAGAAAATACAATTCAAACAATAATCTGTTTTGTTGCATATGTTTCAGCTTACTACCAGCACCAACGCAAGTTGTTTGGGACAGAGATGATGAAATTAGAGAGGCAAAACTGAGGCAGAGACCTGTATCAGCTTTAGTAAAAGCGGTTGTGAGTGCTCCACCATATGGCCAGCGCAGAGGTTGGGTGCCTAGAAACGAAGATGATTTTGGAGATGGTGGAGCTTTTCCAGAACTTCATGTTGCCCAATATCCACTTGGGATGGGGGCTAAAGGAAAAGAGAGTTCCAGCAATGCCCTAGCTATCCAACTTGATTCGCAAGGAAAGGTCAAATACGATCTTATTGCAAGGCAAGGTCATTCGAAAGATAAGATTGTCTATAGTAAATTGACTGACCTGTTGCCAGCTGAAATTTTGGCTGAGGATGATCCAAGCCTGCAAAAGCCATCTGAGGAAGATGCAGAAGAGACAACAGAGAGAACAAAGAAGGCTCTTGAGAAAATTATAGAATCTAAGATTGCAGCTGCCATGCCTGTCCGGCGGGTAGAAAAATTGGCTCCAGCACAGTATATTAGGTATACACCGTCACAACAAGGTCAGAACTTCAATTCTGGTGCAAAACAAAGAGTTATCAGAATGGTAGAGGCTCAAACTGACCCCATGGAACCACCAAAATTCAAAATAAATAAGAAGATTCCAAGGGGTCCTCCATCACCACCAGCTCCCGTTATGCATTCTCCCACAAGAAAGGTCACTGTCAAGGAACAAAAAGAATGGAAAATTCCACCTTGCATAAGTAATTGGAAGAACGCGAAAGGTTACACCATTCCTCTTGATAAACGTCTAGCTGCTGATGGTAGAGGACTGCAACAAGTTCACATCAATGAAAATTTTGCGAAATTGGCCGAAGCCTTGTACATTGCTGACAGAAAAGCCAGAGAAGCTGTGGAGATGAGAGCTCAACTCGAAAAGAAATTAGCTCAGAAGGAGAAAGAGAAGAAGGAAGATCATTTGAGGCAACTTGCTGAAAAGGCAAGAAATGAAAGAGCAGGGCTGAAAACTGCCGCTTTCTTAGACAAAAGTGAGGAAATTGAGGAAAGAGATCGGTTGAGGCAGGAGCGGCACAAAGATCGAGCTCGTGATCGCAATCTAGCTCGCGCTGCCCCCGACAAGAGATCGCGTCTGCAACGCGAGCGTGAAAGGGATATCAGTGAACAAATTGCTCTGGGTATGCCAGCCAAAAACATCAACACGACGGGAGACCAAGCATTTGATCAAAGATTGTTCAACACCTCGAAGGGCATGGACAGTGGTTACGCACACGATGACGAATACAATGTGTACGACAAACCTTGGAGGGACACAAGTACGATTGGCTCTCACATCTATCGTCCAAGCAAGAATTTGGATGCCGATAACTATGGCGAGGATCTAGAAAAATTGAAAACAACCAGTAGGTTCGTGCCAGACAAAGAATTTAGTGGCACAGACAGAACTGGTGCGAGTAGATCGGGCCCTGTGCAGTTTGAGAAAGAAGAAGAAGATCCTTTCGGTTTGGATCAGTTCTTGAAACAAGCTAAGAGAGCCAGCGGTACGACAGCTGCAGCGGGAACGAAACGAAAAGATGAGTCAAAAAAAGATGACAAAGACAAGAGAAGAAAGCACTAAATCGATCTGTGAAAACAAGTTTATTCATGATTGAAATCTATTCATCATTTTTCTATGAATCCTTATATACTTCATAATAATTCCTCAACACGAATTTTATCCATTAATTTCAAGTTTATGAGAACTAGATCCTTAGCCTGAATGCAAACTGATTGAAGTGCAACATAATGCTTGCATTCTTTCATGTCTGTTGAAAAAAATCATGTGAATATTGAATGACCTCGATATTAATTAGGGACTCCATAATTATCAACTATAAATTTATAGAATTCATTATTTAGAAATACTAACATGTGAATAATTGTTCTTAAGTCTATTGAAAATAAATTTATCTTAAAAATATTCTTTGGTATACTCATTTTTAATCACTTCAGAAACGTTCAGAACTAGAAAGTTAGTCTTTCCAAATCCTTGATTGTTCCGGGATCATTTCTGATCCAATATTGTCTCGAGTGAAAAGCTCTTGAAGAAATGGTCAGTTACTAGCTGTACAGTCACGAGGCAAACTTTCCCACCACATTATTTTTATTTTAGACTAAGTATAGGAATTATAAGATGAATGTATTTCTCAATTTTTGCATCCCCCG
Organism: Eretmocerus eremicus; assembly: GCA_030522705.1. Lineage (NCBI taxonomy): Eukaryota > Metazoa > Arthropoda > Insecta > Hymenoptera > Aphelinidae > Eretmocerus > Eretmocerus eremicus. Next base: position 7,032 of record JAPYYZ010012529.1, on the reverse strand, counting down.
CGCTCGCCGTTCCCAACTCAACCTTGCATGCCGTCAAGGTAGGGTGGATTATTCAAAATCCACGTTTTTTTTTCAGTTCTTGTTTTGGTCAATGGTTTTGGTGTGGTTTTGGTGATGCAAAGCCTTGTGGTTGCTTAAAAATTGAAATGCAATCAACCACCGACAAATCGTCAAAAAAATCATGGAAAGACGTAAATCGAGAGTTCAAAGAGCGACGGAAAAAGTGGCGCGAGCAGCGTCTTATTAAAACTGCCAAAAATAAAGGGGAAAAACAGGAAAAAGATGAACAGCAGAAATCTGCTAACGCAGAATCAAGTTCAAAAATTAACGAGATATCCACAATTAGTATAGCAGTTCCTGGTTCAATCCTAGAAAATGCCCAGTCTGCTGAATTGAGGACCTACCTTGCTGGACAGATAGCTAGAGCTGCTTGTATTTACAAAATTGATGAGATAGTTGTTTTTGATGATAGAGGTAAGATAACCACAAAATTTTACTGTTTGAGAAAGCGAGATTCTTATAAAATGAATGAGCAAATGAACAAAACGATGGCTACATTTGAAAGCTTTGACAGTAACTCATTGGGACTAGACACTTTCACGCCCTATGTTCGCTGAGGCTTCATGGATTGATTTTAAAGATCCTCTTGATTGGATCTAATAAAAGCAATTCTTGGTTCTTAGCATTTTTAAGAGCTTCATCCTTTCATGAACAATTTAGTTGAGTAATTATGTTTTCCCAGAAGACATTTTTTTCAGCAAACCATATCTGACGATTCCTTGATTTTTCACTAAATATCCCTAATCTGGATCTCAAATTGTTCTTTTTCAATTACGCTTGATGTTCCCTAATATGTAATGCTCTTTAAACATAATGTATCTTATCATTTTGTATTCTGTTTTGAACAATGTCTAATTGACTTGCCAATCAATTCATACAGGATCTCAGGAAAGGATAGGGGATGATTTGACTCTACATGAAGCCAGACCCTGTTGCCTCCAACTTGCTAGAATACTTCAATACCTTGAGTGTCCTCAGTATCTCAGAAAATACTTTTTTCCCTTGCACAAGGACTTGCAATTTGCTGGGTTGCTTAATCCTTTAGATGCACCTCATCATCTTCGACAACAAGATGTTAGCCAGTACAGAGAGGGTGTAGTCAGTAACAAACCTCTCAAAGTAGGAAAAGGATCCCTAGTGAGTATTTCTCCTAGAGATGTATTTCCTTGGTATGCATATACATCTGAATTTTAACATCAGTCACTATCAGATTCTTTCAGAAGTTTTTCTACCAAAGAAGGATTTTCAATTCATCAAAAATTATCCTGAAACATTTGTTTTCTGTCTTCCACAGGTAAATGTTGGCCTGCTTCAAGATGTCAGAGTTGACAAGGTTTTAAATAGTGGTTTGAGGGTCACAGTCAAGATTTTAGACGAACAAGGAAGTTCAAACAAGTTGAAAGGTATCATAGTACCACCATCTCTTCCAAGAGCAGACACTGGCATCTATTGGGGCTACACAGTTCGATTAGCAAATAGCTTATCAGACATTTTTGTAAAATGCCCATACAGTGGTGGCTACGATCTTTTAATTGGAACTTCAGATAAGGGGATCTCCATTGACAAGATAGCTGAGAAAAGTTGTAAATATAAACATGGTCTCATTGTTTTTGGTGGTCTAGCAGGCATTGAAGAGGCTGTTGAAGCTGACTCAAATTTTGATGTTGACGATCCTTCTCTGATTTTTGATCTGTACTTGAATGTGTGCCCACAACAAGGCTCAAGAACAATTAGAACAGAGGAAGCTATTTTATTGACCTTAGCTGAATTGAGAACAAAATTAGTTCCACAATGTCCACCAGCTTTCAATCCACAATTTTCCCATGAAAAGAAATCATGATAGAATCATTCGATGCACAATCTGACTGTGTAAGTGAGGATGTATAGTTCTAGGATAATATCTAGTAATTAAGTAAATCAAAAAATTTATTTTATACAAATTATAAAAAATATATTTCCAACATCAACAGATTCAACAATTAGAAGATCACTATCCTAGAGCATCATTAACAGTAGATTTGAGTTTCCTAATAACTTGTGCAGGGTCATCAGAATTGATTATTGCTGTTCCAGATACAATCATGTTAGCACCAGCCTAAAAAAATATCTTTGTTAGAAAAAAGTAATTTGAGATGAAAAAAATTGAGCTCACATTTGCACAAGCTTGAATAGTACTCGGCCCAACACCACCATCCACCTCAATATCAAGCTCTGGGTAGTTTTGTCTGAGCCATTGTACTTTGCTCATCATAGAATCCATAAATTTTTGCCCTCCGAAACCTGGCTCTACCGTCATTACTAAGACCATATCAGCTTGATCAATATATTGGGTGACTGAATCAACAGGTGTCCCAGGCTTTAACGCTATTCCAACCTTTTGTGAGCAATTGCAATATTTAATCAGGTGTACCTTCATACCAGCTTCCCTAACTTTACGACATATGAATGGAACATCCTCCACGGGTTCTACATGGAAAGTGTATTGATCCACACCAGCATCTGCCATAGGCTCTACCCACTAGAAAGAAGTATGTACACTTATTAAGAGAAATCCTGACAATTAATTCAAATACAGTAGAAATCAGAGCAATGAAGTTACAGAGGAAAATCTGAGTAATCATGTCAGAGAGTCACAATTCTTGTCATTCACTGACTGATCGCATAGTGAAATAATTCGACTATCCAGTTAAAAAGGAAATCTCCATGTTGGACAATGAATGTAAGAACTTATACCTGTTCTGGCTTTGAGACCATCATGTGCGTTTCCAAGAAAGCATCTTTCACTTTGCTTCTTAGACATTTGACAAGTGGATGTCCAAAGGTGAGATTGGGCACAAAATGACCATCCATTACATCAAGATGTAAATAATCAGCTCCGCAATCTAGAAGTCGTTGAGACTCTTCACTGAGCTTTGATAAATCCGCATTGAGGATCGATGGTCCGATTTTCGCGCTTACTTTGCTCGGCATGTTCTAAGCTTATTGGCAGCTTGAATAGGAATCGTGACATGCACTATTATCAAGACAGGTCAAAATCTGAAAAACTGCACGTACCGAAAGGAACGTGGAGTGTAGAACGGGGACAATAACAAAAAAAATCAACCATGCATCATTGCATGTGCACGTGTGCGTGATCGGTGGCGCCATCACTAAATCCATCACATGCGGTTTGTCTTCTGCAAGTCCGACAAAGTCCGATAACTCCGATTGACTCCGATGCACTCCGATGTTCGGTCACTCCAGGGCGCACGAAGACCGACTACGATTCTTTCTTGAAAAGTTTCGTGTTTGGAGAACAGAAATAAAGTGATTGTGTTTGGCCAAGGTATATCCAAAATCTTCTGGCTTTGCGCAGGCATTCAATACTGGTATAATGGGACGTGATGTGATAGACGTGTAGGTATTCGATAATACTTTCCCAAACGTTTACGTTACAAACCCTCAAAATGTTCTTGAGAATCAGTTCAGTGTACACTTTGTTTTTTCAGATATTGACGTCCATGGTGTTAACAATTGGTGGCCGTCAGTTGTAGGTGCTTATTGCAGTTCGTTTTCGTTTGCCCTGTTCTATCTGTGAGGTTATCAAGCCATGGCTAAAGTGCATTTTTATCCGTTCCTGGGAAAGAACTTTCCCAGGGCTCCACTCTCTAATGGTATTGGGCGCTTTGTTCCGCAGTTGCAGAGAGTTACTCTCAAGTTCTGCAAAAATCATGGAGCAAGCAGAGGAATGCGGTAAGAATTTCAAAGGATTCTTTTTCTTCTTCTCCATTTTAGCCATGTATTCTCTTTGCCTATGACTTCATATGGGAAGAATTTTATCTGCTTGTACAAGTTGTAATCAATAGATTTTATTAAATATTTTCATCTCCCAGGCTGTATCCTATGCACTCTAATAATTATTGTCTACCCAAATTTGTATGGCTTTTGAGATGCTTATCACATCTTCATTTTGTATTTCTCTTTATCATACATGATGATATCATGCATCCTGTAGTGGTCATCTGTGTATTTTTTATTTGGAGTCTTTCATGCAGAGTTAGAAGTGTCACTGGCAAAAAAAAAATAATATTCTCATGCTGTCTGATAATAATTAAGAAATGATCTCAAAATATTATAACTTAATGGACCGCATTTGAAGAGTATAAATCTTTGGCTTCTAAAAGCCATGCTACAAGATTTCTTTGACAAACTGATTCATTTGGAGAACATGAGCTGGAATTGAGTTCATTCTGAGAACTTAATAGGAAATCCATTAATCTGGCTTGGATTACGCAGCTCAAGGAATTCTTTCTGAGTGTTGAGATTCTATAAAATGTATCTATCTTTATTTTTTTGTTCCAGTGATTTCATAGAAAACGATCTTGTTGACTATGCTAAAGAAAACCCGGGAGCAGTTGTGTATGTCAAACCCAGGAGACACAGGGGTCCAGTAATAAAAGCTGAATATCGTAAGGAATTACATGTTCTCTTTATCAAATTAAAATATTCCAAAATGCTTCATAATATTAGAAAGTGAACTATGAAATATTGAATATTTTTTTATAGTCAATGGAGAGACACACTGGATAGCATGCCGCAAGTTCACTAGAGAGGAAGTTGTTAAATACATGGAACTTGTAAGGACTCAGTCATATGATGGGTCCAGTAAAAAATTGTCAAAATTTTGGCACACAGAGTTTCCATCCATTCAAGGACCATGGACACCATTCACTTTTAGAGACCCAAAGTTGAATCTTGTTGAATTCCCAGATGTAAGTATTTCACTATGTCTACTCAAGTTTTTTCAGATTCCAATATTTTGCTCTCATCTATAGATTTTAGTGTTTTACTTTTAGACATCTTATCTTTCATCATCTTTACAGAAAAAACTTGGGGAATCCATAAAACAAGGATCAACAGCAACAGAGGATATCATCAAATTATTCAAAGAACAAAAGTCACAAGAAGAAACAGAACACATAAGTTGTCAGGGTCAAGAAAAGTGCTAGGATTACGCCCGTCAAGATTATCGGCATATCCAAACATATGTTTAATGTTGAAATTAAGGTAGGTCACTACCGACATCCATAGAATCAAATAATAAATTAGAAAGTCCTGTGAAGCATAATAATTTCACGATGTCAGCTGGGATATACAAAAAGAAAGCAGATGAACAAAAAATTGTTGCTAATGTTGACTCTTTATTTGAATTTCCCCCGTGAGTTTCAACTAATATCATACAAAAACCTATGGAGAATTGATTTTGATTCGTTATTTGAATCATCCTGTAACGAGACAGAACACACCGATTTCAGTGAATTGGTGAATCGTCGTTCTGTAATAACATGAACATTCATCAATTAATGTTCTTCTGCAAACGGCCAACATGAACGGCCAGAATGAATCTAGTAGTAATTATTCTAAAGGGGTGTCCTTTTAAAGAGAAAATAATGAGAAATCCCTTACACTCGAAATTCGGTTTGGTTGGTAAGCCCCTTCATTAGACTCAAGGACCCAATAATAAACGGAACTCCGCCTATGGGACGTTGGCATTTCCTAAATTGATTGAAAGATTTCGTTTCCGACTACCTAACTATTTTCTTCCATCATGAACGTGATTTTATGACATCTGTGAATCGGTTCTCTTATCCTCGAATTCTTTAGGAACACATCTATAATTCTTGGAAAATATTTTGGTTGCATAACTTGGAAAATGGTGCATGCACCGGGCCCCTTGATCTCGGAATGTGTAGGATCAGAATTAATTGTGTACGTTTTTTGACATTTTTACACCCACCTAGATTTGAACATATAAATTGCACTCGGTTCTAGGTACTTATTTGAATTTCTTTGGATAGATTGATGAGATGGAGATTCCTAGACGTGGTTCACTACAGCAGGGGGAGAAAAAGGTCCTTTATAAATTTTCGCGGGAGTTTGTTGGGGTGATGATGGCAACATGCTCAAGAGGCTGCTTCCAACAATATAACAAAACTGAAGAAACCATAATGTAGTTCATTTTGCGTTAATAGATCTAAAAAGAGTGCAAGAAACATCGCTCTATAAGTCTGCTGCTGAAAAACATCGGTCGGCATTCTCATTGGCTAAGAAAAAGAATCGTTATCTACCCCAAAAGAATTTTATAAATAGGAATGTCACGATAACTTTTGCACACGCGTAAGAATTTATAAATGAAAATGAATGACATCAGCTACTCTACGAACCTGGCAGTTTTTTTTTTTTTTTTTTCAATGATCACACTCCGAGTTTGAAAAACTATTAAATATCTTTATCATTAAAAAATACATTATTTCAAATTGTCCAATTTACACGCACTGAACGAAACAGTCATTGCTCGCAACAGTAATATAGACACATTTAAAAATCGTGTAGTTCCACAGTCCATTCTCAAGTATTCACACTGATGAAAGAGCTTGCTCAGAGTTCACTCGGATAAACAATAAGCACTTTGTAGTATAATGGGCTTCGAAATCGAAGCATCATTACAACTTTTGCAGAAAATATCTACAAAAACTGAAATCTTCAAACTATTCAACTTTCAATCTTTTACTGAACTCTTCCTGCTGCTTTTCCCGCCATTCTTTCTTTGGCTTCATCCTCTTCAACTGTCCATCCCTGAAAAATTATACACATTTGAATTAATTTGTTAAAAAGATTAGATTAATTTGGTCTCTTATCGGTTATGAAAACTCAATGAGTTTGAACGAAATTGCGAAAAACCTATGTTTTGGTCTTTGGACTCACCATTGAAGATCGACAAGACCCCCTTGCCTAGCGATCACAGCTTTCACTCTGTTTGCAAAGTCTATCGCGCTCTCATTTTCATTTTTATACATAGGAGGTAGGTACCAAACATCACAAACAATCGCCCAACTAGACATCATCATGTATAAGTACTGGACCATGGAGAATCTGCTGCTATTCCAAAACGCATCTCCAAACCTCGGGTCGTACTGTAAAAGTCGTGAAAAA
>JAPYYZ010012526.1:0-11539 GCA_030522705.1 Eretmocerus eremicus | reverse complement strand
CCTCCAGTTGGAGGGAATTTTACCTCCAAGCCATTTTCCCTCTACCGTTCGAGGCAAAAAAGCCTCTACTTGGAGGGATTTTTCCCTCGAAGGAATTTAAAGTGAGTGCGAGTATCTTTTATCAGATCGATTCGCATATGAGCCTAAGCAAACTTGATCATCTAGCTCCAATATTTGTCATTCGCTGTTATTACCGATGAAAAAGAACCGAGTATTATGCTCCTCTGCGATACATTCTCACAATTTGAAAATACAGGTCGAGATCTATAAGACATGATGTAATGATGGGCAAATACAGCTGCGGAATAATGAATATGGCATTATGCTCGAGAGTGGCCCTGGTTGTGCGAGTCGAACTGGAACGCCAAAATTCAAGAGCAACGTTGTTTTTCCGAATCGTGTATATGGTTGAAACTCGAAGAATGACTTCCGTCGAGTGGAAAATGAAATTCATAGATTGAAATAAATACAGAGCACCATTATATTCTTGGTCGCACGTGTTTTTTCGTCAAAGCTCAGCAAACTGCGTTCTGATGATGAGACGGGGAAGACGGGGTGAATTTGAAACTTTTTTGAATTCTATCAACTATTATGTGATAGCTACACTTGTTTGCAGTGTCCTGAAGCGTAAGCCAAGATTATTGGTAAGAAAAATGTTCAGATCCCTGCACCCTCGGTTTCATAGATATTTTTGGATGGAAATTGAAATAAGAAATCGTGATGAATAAAGGGCAAATCGAATATATTGGACCCAGCTTCTAGAACAAAATCAATGAACGGACCCCTGAGAACTGATGTTAATTTTCTAAAAGTAATTCAGAGGGTATAGTTGAGAAGGTGGGATGAAACTGAAAACCTTGGATTGACTTAAATCATTTTCAGGAGACAATCAAAATGAGGTGTGTTTACCATGATTTTTCAGCGTCTACGGGGACGCGCCACATTGCTCCAATCTACATTTTTTAGTGAAGTCGTGATAAACTAACTCTATAACTTAATGTCAGTCAATATTAATCCCCAATAGCTCAAAATATTACTTCCGGAGCTATGTGTATTCAGGGCATCCGCGAAAAAGCTAGGGGTAGGTGTTTCGGTTCGCAATATATATGAGCAAACGACAACAATAGTGAGGAAAAAGTATCGCGGCTGTCCAATATCAGCCCATGCTACTCTACAAATACACTCCTTACAGGAAACGAATTAATAAATTCACACTATGAACACAAAATAAGAGCTTTTGAGAAATTTGATGAAAAATATCAGCTCACGGGTCAAAGCTCGCAAAATGGAATTGGCCGCTCGCGTGCCAGCACCAATCGCGCTTTGAAAAAAATCTTATGATCCACGGCATCGTCTCATGAGTATCGCGTTCGAGACGTACCGCGATCGGTCTCGAGATCGGCACGAACGGCGATCGTCGCGCAAAACGCTCCGTCGCAATTTCGTCTCGTTAAAAGCTCTCTCGAAAGCGCTAGAGTGGAAAGTGGTGCGCTCTGCTCCTCCCGTTTTAATTATCATTTTGCGTGACTAAATGCCCGAGTAAGCAAGCGTCCGCTACCCAAGTGGGACGCTATCGCCTGATATTGTACAGAGACGAATGCGCGAGCGGTGAATGCATCTCGGCGTTTTGATGGGAAAAGATGAGCAATTGTTGGATTTTATTTGACATGTATCCCAGAGATGCGTACATTCCTACTCTTCTTCGTTTTGGCGGAAGGCGATGAAAACAGGAGAAGATTGAACTCTAGGCTGCTTTTGAAGCTTTGGTGAGTTGTGTAAATGAGCGACAAAATCAACTCGTCGATGACAGGATCGTGAATAATATTTGTTCATGATCAGTGGTTATGAGACGCTCGAAACTGTTACAGACAATGACTCCAATAACAAAAGGCTAGTCAGAGATGTTCTATACAATGAGAAACTCATTATCAATCTGGATCAACAAAGTTCATTAGAGATGTTGATAGAAATTAACGAATCAATATAAAGAGGAATTTGATCAATTCAGAGCTATGAACATATGTAATACAATTCACATCTCATATGGAATAAACTCATAACATTCGAAAACAACGCAAACTAATCGATTCGAACATATTCAGTTCGAAGTTATAGAATCAATCGAAGACATAAAATATATTATCAAACATGAAACGGTCATGTGATACAGAGAAAGGTATTTACAATTTTCATCTAGGGTATGAGATACATTCAATATATTTTGACAACGGCGAGAAATTAAATAATCAAGAGAGGGCGGTTTTTAAACTCCAATTTGTTAATCAATCAAGTTCGTAAAATTAGAGTGATCAATTGAATTCTTCTACACTGATTAAAATAATGCAAAAAATGAGTAAATCAACTGAAACTCATTCGCAAGCTCTGCCTTGCATATATAATAATACATATCCTCGAAATTTAGAGTAAATTCTAAAAAAAATCAAGATGAATTTTCTACAATCAGAGGATCTTCCGACCTTTAATTCGTAAGATTGATCATAAATGTATATGTAAGAACAAAAATCCATGTGAAAAATGTATTCAATTTGGAATTTGTACCTCTCGTCTAACATAGGTTTCAAAAACAATACATGGAGAGAATTAAAAATTCTCGGAGAGTATCGAGAATAGCTGATCTAATCAAATTACAGACGACAATAACTCAATCAAAAATATATTCTTGATCCACCAAATTTATACTAGTTTCTCTTCTAATAATATGCACCTAGTTTCCTCATTAAATATCAATGAAGTGGCTTCAGTGGTTTTTTCTTGATATTTCTTCAAATCAAAATGTATCACGTAACTTGAGTTTGTTTCGGGCTAAAAAGAATCAATTATGATCAATTGTTTATATTGGATGCAGTCAGAATAAATACGTTTACATAGTTGATGTACACTCACGGACAGGTTTATTCCAATCAAAGCATCTGCACAATTGGAGAGTAATTCGTGGTGGCTCACTATAATTATTTGGGTAGTGAGTTTACTATGCAAAAACCATTTTCTTATCCTTTTTATACCAATATTATCCAGAGCAGCATCGATTTCATCAAACACCAAAAATGGGGCAGGCTTGACACTGTAAAAACCCGAATATGAGTATTTATTCGTAGAAGTTTGAAAACCAATGGGAATCGAGGAGAATTATTGCACTCTGTGTGATTTACCTATAAAGAGCTAGTAACATTGCCAGTGAGGATATAGTTTTTTCACCTCCAGAGAGACCTTCCATTGGAACACACCTCTTTTTTGGGATGAGGCATGTGTACTGTATACCATCCAGATACGGTTCTTCTGGATTCTTCAAGTGTATATGAGCTTGTGCGGAGTCATCGTTGTACAAACTCTGAAAAATTTGCATGTATTCAAAAATTAGAAAGTCACAACTCTATTATATCATTCACTCTAGATCAGAACATGCTTCACCTTGAAAATTTGGCTGATATTTTTAGAAACCACTTCGAAGAATTCATTGAATTTTCGGTATCTCTGAGCTTTCACTTCATCGAAATCCTTCTTTATGATATTACATACTTTAATTTTCTCATTCAATTTATTTTGGCATTCACCTCTCTTCAATTCGATTGTCTTGAGATTATTTTTAGCCTGAAAATCACGTAGCACTTATACCTCGCAACATAGAATATCAAAAATCGAATCATTAGTATCTATATCAACACACCTCGGGATCGAATCTAATTTCTTGCAATTCTTTTTGGCATTCTGTTACGTCCTCGCGAAGCTGTTGCAAGCGGTTATTCATTCCGTCTTCCTCCAGAGCCTTGGTTTCATCGTCCAATTTTGAATAATCAATCTCGATTTGATCCTCTTTGATCAGAGAATCATCTGACTGTTGAGTGCTGTTTTCACTATCTGTCGAAGATTCTGATGCTGCCAGTCTCAAGAGAACATCCTCGACTGTTACCCCGCCATTTAGCGGAATCTCGATACTATTGATCTGTTCAAAAAACCCGAATGAATTATTCCGATCTCCACAATAGTAATTGATCATCGTACCTTACAATTCGTCAACAATGTATGTTTATCCGTCCTCAAATTTGCTATGTGGGCTTCAATAGATCTAACATTCGAGCCCCATTCGCTCAATTTTTTCTGAATACCTTTCAACTCGGAGATGTCAATTTTCAGCTGCTTAGCTAACGTAGTGTATTCATTCTTCGATTCCTCTAATATAACAAAAACTTCATCGTTTTTTTCTCGAGTGATGAGTTCTTGCAATTCAGATATCTTCTGTTTCAAAAGAACACATTTATTTTTTAGCTTCTTCAAGTCTTTTTGACTTTTTTCGACGGAATCTGCAATGTCAAAAAAGAATCGAGGGTTTTTTGTGATTTGGATAGATAATTCGAAGTCATGAGGAGCTCAATACATTTTGTATCTCTTTGTTTTTCAAACTGAATCTGACTACGAATTCGATCCAGCTGGTCCTCGTACTCTTTCACTCGTTCCTTCCTCTCCTGCTGCTCTCTATTGGTAAAATGGTACTTTTGAATTTGGATCAAATGAAAATCTGACGTACATGAACATAATCTTACTTGAAACCTCCTTGCTCATACTGCCGTATATTATTGATATTCAGGTCAGAACAAAATTCTTCGAAAATTTCATCTTCAATCTCATTTCTTCTCATTTTTAGTTCTTCTACTTCCGCAAGTTTGTCCTTCAGAAGCTTTTGTTTTCTTTGAAGCTGAAACTGATCCGAGAAAAATCAGATGATGAACTTGATTCCTAAATATTTGTTTTTGACTTTGTTTTTCAAAATATGTTTGAAAAATGGAAACCAATCTGATAATGGACTTTATTTGATAAGAGAACATGCTCGTATGAAGTATGCTTTTGTGATGGAATTAATCTATGAAGCAGCATAAGCAGGAAAAAGACCCTGACCACTCCCTGTCTACATGAAATCCATACCTAATTTCAGATTTATTTTTGAAAAGTACTCACGTCAGTATCGAAGCTATTTAACTTTTGTTCCAATTCCGATAGCTTCTGATGATCATCATTTTTCATTTCGAGAAGTTCCTGAGAAGAAATTCAACATTCAAGTAACAAAATATTTCAATTGCAAAAAGGGCTCAACATTTATTCTGTCTAGACGCTGAATAGCACTTGCGTGCTTCAAAGCATCTTTAAATAACTAGATTAAAAAAAAGTTTCATTTTGTCACCTGAAGAGAAGGTTCTAAATACTTTGTAATCTTCGTGTTCTGGCTGTTTCTTTTTGTGCTACAATCGTCAAGACGCTCTCGGACCTTCTGAAGTTTCTTTTCAAGATCTTCCAACTCGGCAATCAGTTTATCCTGGTGGTTTCAGAATGCCATTAGTTATCTATTGACTCTAGTTATGTGACCAGAAAAATATTAATCAATTGATCGTTGCCTACCCTTGTTTCTTTCATTTTATACTTATCATCCATCTTCCACTGACGAGATTTTTCTTTCAAATTAGCTAACCCACCAGAAAAGAGTCCATCTTTTCTGTAGTAAGAGCCGTTATAGGAGACGCACTAGAAAAAACTCACTTCAAATTTAATCCCCTGTCAACCCCGATGTTACAACAGAATCATATTATATTCGTATAACATGCGCTTGATAGTTGTCATCGCAGACTTGATTCAAAATATAAGCTTGATATAGTGTCTGAACTTGAGATAACATTAATATTTCTTACAATAATCATTCACCAAGTACTCACATTAATTTTGTATTGGCAAGAGAGTCTCGAGGCTTCCTCATCCGTCTCACAAATTATCACATTCCCTATGTGATGGTGTAGGAGTCCTTTCAACTCTGGAAGTTGCACGCCTATTTCGTTCAGTGCTAACGTTGCCTCTGGCTCTGCTTTTAGAACTCTACAGAAAATGAATCTCATCAGTAATTGGAGGAAAAACACGAGAAGAAAAATACTCGGACAATGCTCTAAAAACACGATGTTAATGGAGATTGCCGAAAAAGATCGAGCATTGTCGACAACGCCCGCATTTTCGACACCGACTGTAATATATCGATGTCAAATTGTTCGATCTCTAACTTGCGTCATTTCTGTGAGAATTATATATTCGGGACATTTTGTGATTAAAGAACGCAGATTCGCTTGAAGATTGAATGAGATGTAAGTAATAATAATTTGTGTATTGCCGCATATCATAGTTTATAGCAAATTGCAATATTAAGTATCCTAATAAGTGTGTACCTTCTATCGAAGAAAGATATTATTTGTCAAGATTAAGTGAGAAAATAGTTCCCGATGCAAGGGTGCAAACGTGATAGTTTCCACGTACTTACTAATGGTAGTGGGCCCGACTTGAAGGCAAGAGTCCAAATTGTCGGAAAAGATGCAACAATTATTTCATCCGTTTATTGAACGTCATATACGTAAAAAATGAGTGTACACAATTTTGTGATACAAAGCGACTTTTGCTGTAAATTTTGTCTTAGTCGGCATTTTTCCACGTATTTTAGCTCGTTTTGAACTTTCTTCACGCATTACAAATGACTATGAGCTATACATAACATGTTCAATTTGAACACACAGTAACTGTCAATGAGTCATCTTGAATTGAAAAAAGTGATTTTTTGAGAAATCGCGAGAGTCAATTTCGTAATACCAAAGATGACCCTTCATTATCGAATTTATCTCTATAGTCAGTGAATCCTGTCACACTAATGGGTCCACTGATTCGGACCGCTGAAATTGTAGTTATTTTCATTCTATGGAGATGATGTTGGAACGGTATGATTTTCGTGGATTGCCATTAAAATACGCACGCGTATCAAAAAACTGGGTGCACCACCCCGTAGCTCAACTGCTGCTCGCGATTCGCCAATAATCTTTTGGGCAAAATTCTGATTTTTCAAACCAGAAACGTTATTTTGAGGGTATTGGAATGAGTAATCAAATCAGTGAAAATCTTGACGTAGCTTTTATACCAACTTTGAAAAGTTGCAAAATAATCGTGATCAGGAAGTGCAGAGGTGATTATGGATCGGTCCAAATCACTCTATTTTTCATTTTTCGACGTAACCATGAAAAAAATACGTGGCAAGAACGGTCTCTATGCATTTCTACGATCTTAGGTGTCATAAAGTTGTGTAGACCCACGACGTAGGATACACTGACTTTATTCGCCAATTGCAGTGCGATCGACGTTCCATTTTGCGGGCAAAATGTATCTTGTTGATAACAATCTTTGTAAAGAATGAAAACTATTTGAAGAGCTTGCGGGAAGACTACAGTCGTCTTCAATAATGTTCCAACAAGTTCCCGCAAGTTTATGAGCTCAATTTTGCACCTTCTTTCGTGAAACTCTTTCTCATGTTCTTAGAAAAATTCTCCGCAATTGGCAGTATCTTTCGAATAGTTTCTAATTTCTAGGAAATACTTTTATTAACAAAAAGCACCTTGACCACAACTTGGCGCATCGGCAGGTGAAAAAATAACTCTCACACATAGAGAATGAGGAAGTAATTCATGCTACAAAGAAATATGATGAAGAAGAGGTGCGTTGATTTTCATGATTGAATTTGAATTTCATGATTGTGATGAATGATGGTTTTCGAGATACAATCGAAGCTGCTATGAAACACGATGCTCATAAATGTAAAAGATAAAAGTTATGGTTCGAATACAAAAGCCATCAAACCCATTAGTTTTGATATCCTTAATAGTTTTTCAGAACAAATTCGCAAGGTCGAGACATTACCTACAATGAGCATTTTATCCCATAGAGATTAGACCCGTGAAATAATTATCATTTCTATATTGAGATTCCATAAATATGTGACCTTACCTCTGAATTTCATTTAAAGATTTGGGCTTGACCAGATTCATAGGCAAAAAAGTCTCTATAACTGAATATCTATCTCCTGCGTACTGCTCTTTCAAGAATCGGATACATGTCTGTGCTGTAGATTCAGAATCAACTACAATATTATCAGCTTTATTTCCTATAATCTTCGTAATAGCAATTTCTAAATCAGGAGTAATCACGCAAATCAAGTTTTTTAGTCGATCAATCTGAAAAGGTGTTGACAAAGCATCAAGTTAGGAAAAAGCATATAGGCTACTATGCAATTTTATCTGAGATGAATGACTTACAACTCCGGGAAAATGACTTTTCAAACTTTCCAAGACTTGTCTTTTCTTTTGCGCTTTCTTCTCTTCGCCTATGCTAAAATTGCTCTCATAAATCTCTTGATTCAGAACTCTGATTTCACTATTCAATTCCATAATTGTTTTCTCAAAATCTATCTTTTTGCCTTCAAATTTTTTAATTGCTTCATCAATTTGTTCCATCGAACTTTTGATTCCTTATCACTTGTCAATTCACACTTGGATCTTTGCTTCTTGACATCTCCCATCAAACTTTCTCTTTTGACTTCGATATATTTTATCTCATTTCTCAATGAATCCAATTCCATCTCCAGGGATTTTAATTGAGGAATATCACTTGCAATTTTACGCATTGCTTCGTCCTTTAACTGAAGGTACTTGCAGTACTGCAATGCCCAAAAATTATTCATGTACCAGAATACGTGAAATAACGCTGATGAGTTATCAGATTTTGCACAACCATGGTTAGAAGCAATGTTACGCACAAAAGTTACACTTTATAAACAGTGTAATACAGTGGTAAGTTCTTCATCCTTCATTCAAAGATGATCTGATGAATGAACAGATCGAACAAATAACAAAAATAAATTTGCTATGGAGAGTGAATGAAATAATAGTTAGATTCAATTTCTAGATTAAAAGTTACTGCTCTTGCGATATAGTTTATAATTCATTCATTCTTCTTTTGCCAGGAGTGCCCATATTATCCTTCTACGATAAGCATCACATTAAAATCAATTCGATCATAGTATGATTATCAAAGAATCATGGGAGAAACGCGTATTTGTCAAGGCTCGCGGTAGCGCGCCAAGCCAAATATGAGGCTTGAAGTATCGTGCTGGCCAATTCATCAAAAAAATTTATAGTTTGTTCAGGCTTTACTAAGCGAGCTACTAAGGCTAATCTTTGCGTGAGGATATCTGGCACTATAAAATTATTTAGATTGGCTATTTTGATCAGCTCTCTCATGCATTAATTCTTAAACCGTAATCAACCGATCATTTACAGGATAATCATGATATATGTATAAAATAAAGCTATGTGTAACTTTGGTGTAACGTGTTCGCCGTCCTAAAATCTCAACAAATGAGGGTGAAGAATCTTGCTCATCAGCGCTATGCTCAGTAAAATATTTTGAAGATGTTTGCATTTCAGTTGCTAAAATTTAGCAAAATTCAGCGATGCTAATGGAGTAATCTATGAAATAAAACGTCGGCACGCGAAGGAATTGATTACTCACCTGTTCGTCCTGTAATTCGATGGAGATCGTTTGCGACTGCGAGCTTTCATAGGCTTTCTTCATATCCTCTACCTCTCGATATTCATCTTGCAGCTCAGAAATGATATCCTTACGCTTTTCGTGTACTTTTTCTTCTTCAATCAATTTTTGCTTGATTTTTGTGATATCTCTCTCAATGCATGAAAGCTCCTGATTACACTTGTACAAGTCTAGTTCACATTCTGCAATATACTTTTTCTTGAGACTCGATTCTTCTTCAGTCCCCTTCAGACTCTCTTCTGCGAGCGTGAGTTTAATCTTTGTTTCCTTCACCTTATTCCTTGCTGGCTCTTCCTTCTTTTCCCATTCATTGATTTTTTCGATTAAATCCTCTCTCTCTTCTAGTAAATTTTCGATGCTCTTGTCAATTTGATAGAATTTTACAAAATGATATTTCAATTCCGCGCGAGCCTGAAACAGTTACAGGCATCAATCAAACAATAATGTCTTTTAATTTTTTTCGGCTGACTTGGCACGAAAGTCAGTCACTTTGACTGGGATTCCGTCCAGTCGAAGCCTTCGAGTGGCAGGAATCTCACTCGAAATCGACTGATTTGGGCGCAAAGTCAGTCGAAAAGATTTAAAGAGAATGGATAGCGTAGAGAGTCATTCTGATAAACCCAACGTACATGTTTCTTTTGCAGCTTTTCGTATTTCTGAGATTGTCCACATAGTTTGGCCAATTTTTTCTTCTGTGCATCCAAATAATCAAGGTCTTTCTTCGACTGGCTCATACTTGCATTTGCTTTTTCGAGTTTTTTCTTCAAACTGCAAAAAGTTACTTATGAAACCTCACGAAAAGTTCACGCGTATATAGTAGAAAAAAAATCTTAAGAATTCTTACTCGTTATATTGATGTTTGAGACTTATAGAATCACTCAAATGCTCGAATTGAAGGCATCTATCTTTTTCACCACACAGAGCAATATTTTCAATGGCATTTTGTTGAACCAGAAAGTTGTTAGCTTGAGAATTTACATTATGCTCCAATAGACAGCTCTTGTAATCTTTCATGCTGATGGGCTAATATTTCAAAAAGAATAATAAGTAATTTATAAAGAAGAAATATAATCTCGTAAATGATTTTCTGGATTCATATACTTACTTCACCATTAATAGAATATTGGTGGATCAATTTATCGTAAAGAGCTGATCGCCGAAAGATATTTTCGGTTCCATTCAACTTCAAGGTGACCTGCACCCAAGTCCTGATTGAAGAAAAATTTCCGAATGAATTTTATTTAAAATCATGGAATTGATGTGTGTAAGCGCAAGCGCAAATGTGTGTGTTCTTCCCAGAAATCAGCGCCGCCGGATACAGAGAATTCTATGATCTTTGAAGAAATCAAGAAAGCCTCCACCGAACTTTCCACAATTGTACAAAAATTGATATTTTCAGCTTTGTGAAAATTTACTACCTACATACGAGTCAAAACTCGTATGTAGGTATAGGTCGATGTGATTGATTACAATTATCGGACACCGATCTTTTTGAATACACGGGTCCCGAAAAACTTAAAATTCTGTAATTTTTGATGAGATCAAAAATCAGAGTATTGAGAGTAACTTTGGAACATACGAATGGGGGAAAAAGGCACAAAACCAACTTTAAAATTTTGCGGAGAAGTCTCTCCGAGAGGCTCTCTTCTTTCTAAACATTCTATCATCACGAGTAAAGAAATAGCTCACTCAAAGAGAACTTCGCTCAGAATTCACATTGCGGAATAAATGGAAACTGCGGAAAGTTGTAGAGCTTTACAATTAGTTTTGAAAACATGCCACTCTCCAATGACTATAGACTTGCATTTTAGATCAGAGGTCGAGTTAGAGTGAAATGGGATTGAGCCAAATTGCCCTGAAATAATAGATGCGGTAACACTAGCGGATTATAGAAAAAATCTTCCGAAATATCGCGAAAAATTCTGCGTTTTGTTGAGAAAAGAAGAATGAAACGTGTTTTCACTGAATTCCAAGATCACTCATATCCATCGGGTTACGATATTTGATTTCAAATGAAAAAACTTAAGTTACCTTGTACATTTCTTCGTCGCCTGATCGTGATTGCAGATATCCTGTTTGAAACTTTTTACGGAGATCTTATCGTATCGAGGGAAACAAAAGA